>JAQNCA010000004.1:15162489-15177200 GCA_029783725.1 Acanthurus tractus | reverse complement strand
TCCACTCCAAAAGCCTAGCAGGTGCTGGTTATGTCTGTGTAGCTACCACATCTACACACATATGTGTGTGTGTGTGTATGTGTGTGTGTGTGCATATGGGCTCTTACTACCTTAAATCAACAACTACAATAGTCAGTCGTGGCTGAACGCGCCCGGGCAGAAAAAGGCACAAAAGCCACAGTTTCTCCATCCGTCTGAACTCGCAGGTTGTGTGGTCTGGTGTCTCCTACATCACAGCTAACACCCCCCCCCTCCTTTTTCCCTTCTTTTTTCCGAATTTCCCCTATTCCCACTGGTCAATTACTCTAAACGAATGCCAGTCATTCCACCCAGCTGTTGGTTCAAAACAAAAGCCCCCAGTAGACAAAACCACCGCTGCCTATGAACGCAACCTGCACAAGACAGTGACGGATGTAAACATGTGTCCTGGAGCAGTTGTGCATGCCATGAAAGACAAACTACCCATGATCACCTGAGATTAACCCGTACGTGTTCTTTGAAACATCTAACACTTAGTTTTGGTAGGAAATTAAACTCGCCGGGGCTGATCTCCTATTTTCTCTTTCACTTTTTCCCTCCTTCCCTCACAGTGTTTAAAAAATCCTCCTTTTCTAAGGTGGGGAAAAAAGTGTGTGCTTTTCTCAGAAATGTTGGATGAACTTCAGACCACCCTGCCCTAGTCCCATCTGGTGTATCACAGCCCAGGCCATGCCAGAGGTTGTAGGAATGTGAGTGTGTGTGGTGTTTTCCTTCTGGCCCACTCTAACTACGACTGACACTGAGCTTCACAGCTTAAAATGTGAATAAATGGAGAAACCATGAATCATTGTCGAATGACCCCTCTGGTACAGGGAGTCTCCAGGCTATTGTCCACCTCCAAGGAGTTTATACACAAAGAAATCCTGCACTGAACTCGGCCATTTTCTCCCCCTTCAGCCACAGTGACACCGTTCAATCCCCAAGTCATTAAAACCAGAAATAGGGGAAAGAGTAAACGATTATGTATGAGGCTAAGATAAGATTAGTCACCGGTTGAAAGCACTGGGTGTTGTGACTACTCCTAACAAGCTGTGACTGACACAGTACAGTAACATGACAAAACGACTTTGAAAACAAAGCAGCGCTGGCCCGAGACTTAGTAAGTCATTATTTCGTTGAGTAATGAGCCTTTCTGCGTTGCGCCGATGTCATGCAACGTCTAGAGGCACCGCAATTCACAATGTGAGGGGAGGAAAGTCCGCTATCATGCATGACTTAACAGGATATGACCCAATGTTATATCATCTGCTGTCCCTTCTGGTCATTTACAACCCACATGGGCCACGTCAGATTACTCCCACTAGTTTGACTGATCGGCTCAAATTCCCGTACATGGACTCTCTTGACATTTTTAAATGTGAATGACACATAGAATTTGGCACATTTTCTTTTAAAATCAGCGGATTTTTTTTGTACTCCACACAAAAAAGTTGCATTGCAAAACTGTCTTTAAATTCATGAACAAGTGGGGAGAAAAGTTACCGCTCAGCCTAATTTTTTAATCCACAGCCGTGAATGTGAGCGCTGGTAGCTGAGCAGCGGGACTGCAGGACCTGCAGCGTTTGGGAATGGGAGTGTGGGACATGGTAAGAGGTTTAACTGCTATGTGAGAACTCAAGGCTTCTAAGGTCAGCAGCTCAGTTATAGTCACTGTGTGACTGGCACAGATTGGGCGCGCAGCAGTGTCCACATGACTCCCCTGTTCTAGCCTACGCCATGGCACAGAGCAGCCCTGTACCAGCGCACCGACGCACCAAACACGTTCAGGCACACATACTGTACTCGGCTCTCACCGATTCGCACATGCTGACACAAGACCCAGACTGCGGTTGTTTGGTGAGAGAGAGAGAGAGAGCAAAACTGTTTGCCTGTAAACCCGGTGCGTTTCTACAAAGCAGATATTTAACGTTGTGCAAACGGCTGGAAACATCAGGTTTGTTCAGTCCTGCTACACTGGGCAAGAGCAACTCTGTGAACAAACCGAGCATGCAAAGTCAAACCACAAAATCCAAAACAAAACAGTTGCTGTTGTGAATCATTCATGCCTCAGTAGCTACAAGTGGCTGAGTTGATTAACGGTTATTTACTCTCACAGCTGAAAGATTAGTTATTCCTGAAGGCCTCCAAAACACAAAAGCAAAAACTGGAAATGCAATATATTATCGTATTTGATCTGCTGCTAAAAACTTGTTGTGACGGTAATTTTCAGGCTAAAGACAGTGTTTATTGGCCTCACCTGAAAAATATTCCTCACCTGCATGAGTTTCTATGCACGTATGTACAGCTCATTATCGCCTGGAGTGTAAAAGTTTGACTCTTGACAACTGACTGCTGATTAAACCAGCAGTAACTAGTTGAAAGTCATGCAAATGAGACATTTTCAACTTGAAACAAAAATTCCTCCGGGGTTAATCACAGCAGAGAATGTCTGCCGTGCCTAGGCCCATTCATGTCAGTGTGCGTCTGACTGTGTCCACACTCAAACTAATGCTCAGGCTTTATAGATAAATATGCCTTTTTAGGCAAACCTTAGTCTGTGTAATAACACCCATTTGGCAAACACACATTTTTGAGTGGAGTATCTGAGTGCATGTCAGGTCAGGCTTCTATAGGGTTGTGTTTATGCAAGATGATTGTCCTGATAAAGTTTAGTACAAGTCTAACCCTGCTGTTTTGAAAAGATACGGCTGACTTTCTTTTATCTGTTAAGGAATAATAAATCTCCGCAAGCAGGTGAATGAGACAAAAAAATCAAACATTTATGTTGGCTGCCGCAGAAAAACAAGTTTTAAATTGCAAAAACTGACATAAAAACCCCTCAAAGTTAGACATAAGAAATGCACTGAGACCAAATCCTTAAGTGAGGGTTTGTCAGTCTGCTAATCTTGGCGTATGTGAAGTGCTATGTCTCTTATTCTACAAACCAAGCAGAGAAAAACGCCTGTGGTCAAGGATGGAAAACACAGGACATAGCGGTCGCACTAACTAGCATCATCTCATCAATGTCTGACCACAAAAAGTATCTTGAGTCTATATTAGTTTTCCTGTTTTGCAAATTATCCATGTCTCCATCTCCGTCTGCAAAGATCATCATGCGTGTACAGTTTTACCGACAAGAGTTTCCTTCAACGGGAATTTCCTTCCCATATCTTCTGACTACTCACCAATGACGTGCACAGCTGACTGGTGGGACAGTCCTTTTTAACATCAACTATGTCTCAGCTGCGGTCTCTTCCGCGTGCTGATGAGTAAGTCCTTAGGATGTGAGCAGGCCAAACACATTTAAAAGCCTTACCAAACCATGTAATCTTGAAAAACATTCAGAAAAACCATGTTATTATACAGCATGTGCCCCATAACAGCCCACTACAGACACCACTGAAACCTTCATAATAAAGGTGTTCACCACTCTCGGCAATTTTTGATGATTCAACCTGTAAAATAAACAGTAAGCCTGTGCATTACTTCCTTTAGAAAAGACATGATATTCTTTGCAATGAGGGGAGTTTTTGCTCTGTAAGCTGAAGTTGAAAGACACTTCGTTCATGTCATGCAGGTTGACCACAGCTAAGCATATGTAGAACTATTTTGCTTTCCAAACTTATTTTTACACAGACTTGGCTGCTTTTACATTAGATGTTTTCACATTTCATTTCCCACTCTCCTACTGTTACACAAAAAAAGGTTACAAAGTGCTGATGGAGGACCATCCTGCACTCTCACAAGGCGCTGCACCACCCTGTGGCATCCACGGGCATAGCAGGCCCCTCACACTGGGATGTTACAGAGCAGAGCACTCAAAGCAAAGCATGGCTTAGCTCAAATCCAGATGTATCAAACAGAAATAAAAAGAAAACAAAGCTCTCTCTTTTCAGAGGCCTTGCGGTCTGTTATCTAAGCCTCCAGGGTTGCGTGATCTCACCACGCTACACGGTCATAGCACTGGTGCTGAGAGAATCCTATCTTCTTGGCTCACAGTAAAGTGATACCCTTTGAGGTGTGGCTATAGCCACAGGATATCCTATGAAGTTGGGAAATCCCTCTATCAACGGCGCTCCCCGCCCTGCTGCACGTCAGGGCTAATCAGTCCTTAAGGCCTGGTAATGAGACGCCCGCCACCACTGTCTGCCAGGCAACGCCAGCCTGAGCCCACACTAACTCTGCTGCTCCTAATGAGTGGTAATCACCCAGCAGCTTCCCACAAACCACTGCAGGGATGCCGGCACGCACATGAGGCGGGCAAAAAAAAAGAAGCCAGCAGACCAGAGGGGGAGAAAAAGTGGGAACTGGAGGAAATGTTTACATGGAGCAGCTTAAAAAACAACTTGTAACATTTCTGTGCTGCTCTGCAGAAACGAGGCTCCTTTTAAACTTTAAAATGCACTGCTGTTTGATGCACACCAGGAACTAATTCAGCACGGCGATAAAAAAGCTTTTACAGCAGCAAACTGAAAAATCACTCCTCCTCAGTAAATTTACACACATCCCATTTGTTATCCTGTTGTTTTTGGCCCGGTGCCTCACTTAATGGAGCACTGAAAACAATGATACCATCTGAAAGGGCATCAGCTCTGCTTCAGGAGCGAACTGATGACAGAGTGTTTAAGGATATTGCAGTAATTAAATAGCGAGCAAATAGTGACCGCTATATTTGCTTCTTCCGGATGCTGCGGCGCTTCTCTGATTGGTGAATCACAGTTGCATGACTGTGGGCAGCCTTCCTGTATGTGTCGCACATGAACTAAATAAAAACAAACTCTTGACTCAGTGTTAGGACTCGCATTCAGCACAGTTTACAAGACCACAGAATGACATGCTTTTTACCAAAAAACTCAAATTTAAACGTCTCAGAGAGGGCGCTCTGAGCCCTGACTGGGTCAACTGGGCAAAGTAACCAACCTCTAACCTCCATTCTGGACATATTGCACAATATCTCACCAAGGTGCTGTAACCTATTAAGTCAGGTAACAAGAGCTGAGTGATCATCGCCCGATTAAAACTCTGATGATAACGGATTTAGCAGAGGCAGCACCTGCCACAACAGGCTGAGGGAAAGAAAATGAGTGCTCACATTCTTGTGGCAAAGGATGACAATTTAAGCGGGTGCTTGACTACGCCAGGAATCCCACCCCACCCTCTGCTGTGCAGACTACGGGCAGGAGAGATTGTGTTTATGTTACACTTACGCTCCACCGCACTCTGGAAATTGGGTATGCAACATTGACCCTCTATTTTGAGTAAATCAGTACTCAAGAGGCCTCTAAGATGCCTCATGCTTGGGGAATATTTATTTGAACAGGTTTGTGTCTCACAGTCGAAGTCGAGGAGGACTGTGCCTGAGTGTCACCGGTGTCGAGTGTCTGGGAAGTTGGCCAGTCACATTTTGTATCTGTGTCACCTGTGCAGGCTCTTTCGGCATGTTTCGTGTTCCTCAGCTGCAGGGCTAAATCATTCACTGACACTCATTCATATTCCCCCCTCACTGGGCCGCAGAATAATAAATCTGGAGTATCGCAACACCACATGTCTCTCTGCACTACATAAGCCACAGATAGAGACCAGGCTGACAGAGGGAATTGCAAAAAGTGCTAACTGAATAAGTAAATATGCATTACCATTAGGACCATTAAGACTGATGCAAGTGCCAATTTGGCACGTCAACGTTGATACATGCTGCCTGCCAAGGGCGACTCTGCTGCGGGGAGGGAGGCAGAAACAGAGAGCGGGGTTACATTTGTCCTTCTAATGCAACTTTAGAGCTGAAACCAAAGACAGAGGCAGGGAAAGTGCATGATTTGTGCATGAGCATTACAGATGATGACGTTTAACCGAGAAGGGCTGAGATATTTCCATCATACGGAGCTATTACGGGTGCCATGCAGCATGTCTGCATCACTCAGAGCGTGCGCTTGAGTAACACCCAAGAGAACAACATTTACCCAGAAACATGAAAAACTCTGAGTAAAAAGTCAACACTTGGGATTGATTCAAACAGTTTGATGTCTAACAAACGAGTCAGTTCTCCAAAAAGTGATGTCCCTTTTACACTTTTTCAAGCTGTTTTTGTACTTTTGGTAAGATTTTTATACCAACATACTTTAGTAAGGCTAACCTACATCCAGGAGAGAGTAAAACCCACTTCAACACACCAGTCTAACAGGCCCTTAGGGGACACTTCCTGTGCTCTCTTGCAGATTCACAACAGTTCCCAGATCACCTAACACTGCTAATCCTGCACAACACCCATACCTACCATAAATTTGACTCTGCTGGAAAGGCTTCAAGTGTCATCACTCCACAGTTCATACAGCCATTTGTCTCTGTGTGCGTCTGCACTGTTTGCAGCCGAGGGGAAGCACTAACAACACCCATCAACACAGATATTTGTAGATACTACGGAGAGGCATCAAGATCTTGTTTCTGTGTTTAGCAAGAAAAGCCCCCCTGATGGCTTTTAAAGGTACATTTTGTTCCGTCAATTTCATGAGATTAGGTGTCACCATTAAGGCTTTTTGGGGATAAAAAAAAAAGGTCTTCAGTTCCAGGTGAAACATGGCTGCTCTCCCACCTGACATGCTGACCTCATTTGAATGACCTTGGCTTCCCTGCGGGGGTAAACGCTCCTCTGTAACTAAGAGAGAAAATAAGTTCATGTGAGCTACACAAGCTGGAGTTCAGTGCATTAGTAGCCACTCTGAAAGTGGAGGTCATAGTGGGCTACACCTAAAATCCAAGGCGTTCCCTGAGAAATGACTGACTTTGAAATATACACCCTTGTGCTCTCTCTAAATTAAACATTATTGTGTATATGACATGATTCATGAAACGCTAAATTTCTTCAGATTGATTTCCTAACACGTGTTCCAAGTGTTTTTTAAAGCTGATGGAGGCAGCAGAGAAAAAAGAAACCTCTGCCAGGGTTGTGTGATGTTTATGCTGGATGGGGGAATTTTCTGTGCAAGCTGAGCAGACGTTTCGGCCACCAGTTCAGTCAGTCAGATTGCTTTATTGTTACCAGCTGTTGAGTCTGAGGCATATACACTCACCTTTCGCTCCGCGGCTGTTTTCAGAGTCGACTGAGGATATGATTTTACAAGTGTTTCAGCAAAATAATCACCAGACCGCTACCTGCCATTCAAACCCACCAGGGGTAACTTTGCAGTGGGCGCTGGCTCAATTGTCAGGGAAAGAATAGGGGGTGAACTCTCCTCGGCCAGCATAACTCCGAGGCTGCGTACATCAGCCTATAATAGATGCTGTGTTTATGGCCTAACATACTCGCTGACCCTGCTTGTCACACACACACAAAAAGAGAAAGAAATGCTGTTTAATTGTCAGCAGCTTTCGCTTTAGTGACCCCCCCACCCCCCACCCCCCCCAAAAAAAAAAAAAAAAATCCCGTGCAGACAACCTGCTGCAGCCACCAGCTGCGAAGCCGCAGAGCGCTGCGCAACCCGCCGCCAAATGACACCTCACTGACCCGCAGAAATTCATGCAATCCAAACGACTCATACGGGCTCACAAATCAGAGTGAATAGGATTGATCGCAAAGTCGCTGTTTAAAAAAAAAAAAAAACTTTGTCAAAAAAAAGTTTTAGTAAGTTATAAAAAAAAACTAAGTTGTTACCTTTGAGATTTTAGGAACCAATCAGATCAATGAGAGCAGCATCATGGACACACTGTATGTCTGTCAGTCCTTACCCGAAATACGCTGCGGTCGGTCCAGGCAAGTTGAGAAGATACACTATAACTGTGAACGATAACCATCCCAGGAGTAGATGTCCATCCAGCATTTTGCTGCGGCTCCAGGGCAGATCATTTCGTTTCTCCTGAGTAGCTGTGTAAAATCCCTTGTTGAACGTTCAACACTTCTTATACAGAGAGGAGCTGCGCTGCGCTCCTCCCATCCGCAGAGAGAGAGAGAGGGAGAGGGGGGGGGGCGGAGGGAAAGAGAGAGAGAGAGAGAGTAATATGGTAATACATCCAGAGAGCTGAACTGATTCACAATTCACTCTCAGGTTTCATGCAGACAAATCTACTCACTTGTCTTGATTTATGATTGATGTGACAGTTTCGGCTCTGTGGGCGTTTTAAGCACCAAACAGCCAGTGTTTGTTCAGGCTGAGGTCAGTGTGAGCTGGCCTGTATATGATAAAATACTTGTTTACCTCCAGTCAGTGACAGTTTATTTCCAGAATGGCAAACCCTGAATTTGTATAATCCAGCACAAGCAGGATAATACAGTAATGCCAGTCCTCCTGTTTAGAAGAGTATGAAGTCTATAAAACCGAGGAGGTTTTTGTAGGTGGACTTTTGCATTTGGAACAGCAGTGGTCTGCAGTCACAATAAGTGTTTTCACCCCCAAAAGACTGCAGTCAAATCATCCTAAAGTTTTGAAATAAGTGACAATACATGGGCAAGTCCATCTGCAGAGGACGATCACTTAATACGATTGAAAGCCTCAGAACAGGAGCAGTTTTAACACGAGTGGATCTCATGTATTTATCATTTTGTTAACTGCTTCAGTTTTGAAGGTCAAAAATGAACTTTTACACTGAGGTTTTTCACAATTTTCTTTGGTTATCGAGTAGGTGGTTTCCATGTTACACTTCACAGACTTTCAGAAGCAAAAAATTATAGACTAGTTTTTCTCAGCTACTTTTTTTTGATAGGTGAGGTTACTTTAAAAACAACACAGGGAACTGGAAACGTGATGGGCTTTTAAAATGTGATGCTTTTCGTTGTACATTAAACTGTCCAACTGTGCTAAAATTAACTCTACCTAATTTACAAAAGTGAAAATGTTTCCACTCACAGGAGTCGTTCTGCTGCATAACAAGCACTTCTACTTTTAATCATTGAAGTGTATTTTGCTGAAATAGTTTTTCTCCATCAGTGTTGTGTTGAATGAGAAGGTTTACTTAGTGTCTCAAAAGTGCTCTAAGCTTTGCATAATAAATTATTTCACTTCTATGCTCCACATGTCATCATGTCTGTGTTGATTTCATCAGTCAAAAACACATCATAAGCTGCAGGAAAGAGGATCCCTGTTTAGGAGGTTTTTGGTTAAAGATTGTCTGCTGAGGTTAAATATCAGTCTGGTCTTGCCTCTTGCAAGAGACAGACATCAGTTTCTCCTACACCACATGCACCGAGGTGAGTTCACGCACAGTTCACAAAGCAGAGAGCAAATTTGTCCACAAATATGACTGTAGGCGATTTCACAAGAGCTGAAGACGAAACCTTTAATCACTTTGCAGAATGTCGTATTGAACGCCATAAATCAATTGGCAAACTATCAATCATTGCAGCGAGTAATCTGAAGCCTTTGGCAGGCCTGCTCTTGAAAAATATTTACTCTTCCTACGCGTTTGATTGCATAAGATTTAGAGATTATCAAAATGTTGAGTTATTGTTACAGGAAGAAACGTCTCTGACATGCAAACATCACTGGCACACTTGCATTAAAAAGTATGTAACACACACACATGAACATATAATGCAGAAAAAATTTGATTTGATTCAACCGTTAAATCTATCTGGTTAATATTTGCTTGTCATTTTATTGTGAGCCTTCAAAACCAAGTCTTAATGGACTGTTTATTTGACATAGTTCCAATGAATATTTCACCAGCATGACATCAATATTTACAGTTTCGCTCTCATGCGTAATTGTCATATTGACAAAGAGGCAGTATTACAGACTTGTTGACTAAATTGACCTTGATTTGTAAGTAATATCTACAGGCTGTTTGCCAGCTGAGAGTGTCTTGAGTCAGGGACAACCCTACTTAACTCCTGTGTAAACACCTTTCAATGCTCAGCTACCACCTGACATCTTTTGTGTCCGCACACACCTTGATTTCTGGCACATAAAAGAGAGAGAGAAAGAGAGAGTGAGAGGCATCTGAGCTTGGGAAGGGTCCAGGTTTCCTCAGATACACCTGGGGAGCGCTCCTGCCAGGATTTGGGATGAAGTCTATTCATTCCCGATCTCAAACAATATCCAGGCCGCTCACCAGAGATCACAAACAGCCACAGATGGGCCAAGTGGCGTCGCAGAGCCAAGTTTCTACTTACTGTGTGTAAACAAAATGGCACCTCAAATTAGAGATTAAAAGTGAGCAAACTTGATAAGTGATCCCATTATCAGTCCCATCAACGGATCACCTGATATTCAGCGTTTGCATAATGTGTTATTTGAGTATCCAGTGAACATGAGTTAACACTGCTGCAATGTGGAGGGCTGCTTTAAAAAAAAAGTTTTTTATAGATTTTTGGGGGAAATATGCTTATTCACTGCCTGGCAGACAGTAAAATGAGAAGATTGCTACTTTTGTCATATTTCTCAGTTGAATGTAAGCCTACTGCCAGCAGCCAGTTTAGCTTAGCCTACCATAAAGACTGAAAACAGGGGGAAACAGTTTGTCAGGCTGTTAAATTTTGACAAGATCCACCCGCCAGCACCTATTAAGCTCACTAATTAACACATTATATCCTATTTGAATAATCTGCACAAAACAAAAACAAAGTGTAAACTTCAGCCAGAGGTTTTATGGCAGGAAGGTACGGTATGAGAAGGACTATTTCTAGGCTGGAGGCAGTAACTTCCTGAAGTTGAAGAAACAGTCATACACACATCCTCCCGTAAAAAGTTTTGTTTTTGCATTTTTGTTGGTGTACAAATTTAGCAAAGAAGCTACAGCTTAAGCTTTAGAGGTGCTAGTGTGCAGGTTTTGTTATGTTCAAACAGGGTCAAGCTAACTGTTTTCCCCCTTTTTCCAAGTGTTTGTGCTAGGCTAGGCTAACTCACTGCTTGCTGTAATGTCTTTTTTAACAGAAGGACTCACCCAACTCTCCATTGAAAGTCATAAACAGCATATTAATGCAATTTTTTTCTTTTCAAATTTTGATTTAAATTAATTTTTTTCATGTGAGAGGATGCAAACTTGTGTAACAAGACAACTCAAAGCAGTCATAGCTGCAGTTCTACGTCATATGAACTGCTGCGTGCATTAATTCACTTTCAATTTTAGCTCAGTTTTATTGAAGAAATCACACAGGTAAGTGTGTGAAAACACAGGAATGCATTTTTTTTTTTACATTATCAGCTTGTCAGTCAGTCAAAGGCCAGTTATTCAAAAGCCTATAGGCACCAAGAGTGAGAGCCCTGCTTCTACATAACACCTGGTTTTAAGGAGATCAGCAGGGTTTTGTCAGTACATGACAAGAATGGACACTAATCCTGAGCAATACCCACTGGTCCTGCATGTTTCTTGAGTGGGATAATTGATTCCCACACCCTTCTTAAAACACACTCGCCCCCTCTTCTCAGACCTGACAACCAAGAAAATAGATCTTTTTTCATACTTGTGTGGAGGGATCATGACCATAAGGACAAAAGCGTGTGTGTGTTTTTTTTCTAACCAGGGCTCCTATGAGGGTTGAACTGAGGGCTGTCATAAATGTTGGAGGTGGTAGCAGAAATTTGTTTGGAAATGGACACTAATCTCTTAAGGCTGTCAGGAAATGTATCCCTCCCTGCTGTTGGAGATTCTACCTTACCCTCCTCTACCATTTTTTTCTGTTCTCTCTGAGTCTCTAACAGAAGCCAACATGCAAAATGCATGGAAATCATAGATCACTCTAAAAAATAATCATATCAGATATCCATGAGAAAGTCGGCGTAGAAAAATCAACTTTGTTTCAGCTCCAAGTGTGACTAGAATACTCAGTTCAGATTAGAGCGTTAGCCTGCAGTGTTACATTTCTTTGCAATTACAATGAGGTTCCTCTGGGCATTGAGGTTAGTCTGTGCACCGACTATTCAAATGAGATGGAATGTGCTATGGGATGTCAATGGAGTTTGAGGTATTTCCTCTAAAGGCACGATCTCCTGAAATGCATTCAAAACATTTCAATGTACAATATAAATTTTCATTGAGGAACGAGTGCAAAGCATCTGCTGCATGTCCATTATTATAAATCAGGCAAATAAAGAGATCTGGAAATAAGATGCATAAAAGGTAGTTTGCATAAAATATGTTATCGTATTTTACATGAAAAAGTCTTTTTCTTTCTCCTTAGACTCTTATGTATTAGCCTTGGTCTGACCTTGTCTTGATATCACATCCCTGGAGAGGAATGTAAATCGTATCCGTCCAATCCCAACCCAGTTACCACCAAACTCCTCGTTCTCACCACCCCTACTCCGCTGCAGGGCCACATGATCTTTTCCATGTACCAGACATAATTTGTGGCTTGGGTTTGGAGGCTGACGGTGCGTCTGCGCCACTCTGCTGTTTCAGGCGTCGGGTGCACCGTGTGCAGCAGTTCTCAGGCTTCAGGATTAAGGAAAAGTACGTCCTCAGGGGCTGGAGAGGTAGCTGTTGTTTTTGAAACCTCAGTAAAAAGCACTGTCAACCTCCTGTGTTTGGCTTGATTGCATCGCAGAGAGAAAACAAAACTGTTATAGCTAATGGATACATTTTTTTTAAAGGAGGTTAACGGAGAGTGTGGAGCAACACAATCCTCACATAAAGAAAAGATACCAAAAAAAAAAAAAAAAAAAAGTTTCCTTAAAGCTTAGAGGGTCACCGGGTACTCGCTGAAAACTGTCTCCTGGATTTGCATTTCGTGCAGAAGGCAAAACGGTAGCTGCAGTTTAAAGAAGCAGCACCTCGCTAACAGAAAAGCCCATAGTGGAACTTAATCCTGGCACTTCATGTGTGGCATGTAGCCTATGGTCCATGTACATTTTCTAGTGAAGTGTTATGACACACTCGAAACAAAATTGTATGCGTGCATGTGTCGGCTTGTCCATTCTTGAAAGTGTTTAAGTAGGCACATCCAAGCTGCTGCTGCTGCTGCTGCTGTGTAACAGAGGGAGGAATACCTTAAACACAAGGTGTACTGTAGTAAACACGGTCCTCCAAATGTGAACTCTTAAGGTGGCATGACATGAGAGAAACGAGCGTTTAAAGGAGTCTTTGGGTTTATTTTATTAACTTTTGCATGCCATTTGTGACCAAAAGCTTTGGTCATTCAAGCATTAATTACATTTCCTCTCTTGAAAAATAATGACTTCAAGATCTGACATTAATATCAAACCACACTCTTCCTGAGGTTTTTTTTTTTTTTTTTTTTATTGCCAAAAAAACTGCACGATGCGATCCACTCTTTGGTTTCCCAGCAACATGTGAAACACCCTGCTCGGACGATGATGTTTACAACAACGCAATTTTCTTTTTGCCCTTGAACAAATACGACCGTTCATCCGGGTTCACCTCGTCTCACTGGAGAAAGTATCTGCAATAACATAAACGCAGCCTCAACAGCAAAAAAAAAGTAGTCACATGTGAAGAGTTTCGAGCCAGAAAAAGTGCAGGTTGCTGTATGAAGACAGACGATATGGTAGATGTATAGTGAATGGGTCGTGCTCTTGACCAGCAGGTGGTGTCGATGGAATGGTATGATCTGCTTTACTTAGCGTTAATGAAACAAGACAGCGTCCAGCTGAGCAGCTGCAGCCGCTGCAGCAGCCCCCCTCTCAGCTGATTGCGACCTGGGATGACCCAGAAAAAAAAGTGTCATTGTGGGGGGAAGAGACCAGAGAAGAAGAGAATGCAGGAAGTAGGAGAAATGGAGCCTCATACACACACACACACACACACACACACACACACTGAGCAGTTGATAGAAAACACTGCAGCATGATGCACACAGGGCTGTTCCTGTAATTAAAGCTGCGATGTCTCTTCTTGTTTTCTGGCCTCTGGAGCTTCATCCCTGCGATTTCATGTGTGACCTCAGCGCTATCGCAACTATCTGAGTCCTTCTGAGAAAAAATCCCAATGACCAAAGGCTCCCACAACAGATTGTTTAAGACTTCAGTTACAGACAAAATGAAACTTAACAGGCAACACATGCAGACAGAATGATTCCAGCCTTTAGGGGCATCTATTTGTTTCTTTTGACTATTACTTTAAATGATTAAAACCAAACCAGACATCTGTTTTATTGGTTTAGATCTTATTGCTGTTTTTTACACAGCAAACCACATGATGTTAACTGTAGTCTCAAATATTGGCAAGGTATGTGGAGCACTGTTTTTCATATGTTTCATCTCCGTCTCTTTGAAAAGACATTACTGCAGCCAGACAGGACTATAAAACATAAACTTAACTGAGTTTTTTTATGCACTCACAGTTATCAGTCCTTAGTCCTTTATCGTTTCTATCAAAGTGGATCAGAACACAAGTAAACAAGATGAATTTCTCATTTTAAAGGAGAGAGGAAAGTGGCAGGCTGACAGCGAGATGACATATGTGCCATGCAGCACGTAACTGTTCAAGACCACCGTTCACTTTGTTTCAACTGATTTTTTTTATCAAAACATCAGGACATTTTTTAACCCATATTTAAAACATGAGTGAAAACAATCTTTTTCTTTGTGAACCAAGTGGTTTTGGTGCCTAAACTTAGCCAGATCTTATCCACAGCGTTGTCAAAATATTCCTAAAACTGACCATTGAAATGTAAAGAAAAGTCAAGTTTCAACATATCTGTGGTGTGCAGAAACATCAAATGCTAACATTGACTCTGGGGATTGAGTTCTCTCTTCTATTTTAAATGATTTCATAATTTATTTGAGTCAATTTATGATAAATAC
>JAQNCA010000004.1:15141520-15162389 GCA_029783725.1 Acanthurus tractus | reverse complement strand
CCACAGCGTTGTCAAAATATTCCTAAAACTGACCATTGAAATGTAAAGAAAAGTCAAGTTTCAACATATCTGTGGTTTGCAGAAACATCAAATGCCAACATTGAGTTCTCTCTTCTATTTTAAATGATTTCATAATTTATTTGAGTCAATTTATGATAAATACGAAGATGTTACAGACTTGTCTCTTAATAAAGATCTACACACTTGGGTTCTTGTCTTTAACTTTTTTGCTGGAATCTCAGGTTCACATTTGATGAACAGGCTCAGTTTGAATCACAATGTGAAGATCTTTTGTATATTTAGAATTTAATCTTCTTTTATCTGCAAGGCACTTTGAAACTGTGATTTATGCTTCACTGTAACTTTCTGTCATTATCTATATCTCACAGTGGAATCTTTCCAAGCTTGAGCTGGTGTTTTTTTTTTGATGATGAGAATAAATAAGCGGCTGAGCAGTTGTAGCTGAACTGAACATCCATCCTCTTGCTCAACTGATCTGCAGTGCAATAAAGAACAAGCCTAGGTGTGTTCTGATCTCAAAAGCAACAAGTCTGACCTCAGAGACTACAAAGACAGTTTAGACTGCTATGATATCTCTTATCAGAAGCCTTTTTACACCCTGTATTGCCCGGAGGCGAGCAGGGGAGATAGGGACGTCAGCGCCTGTGGTAATGCCCATCCTGAAGATAAAGTCAAAGCTGAGGCAGACCCTTTGCTTTGTTTCCCATGTGTGGAGACGAACAAGGAGGAACAAGGGAAAGTGATGAGTTGTTTCCAGGTGTGAGCTCGTGGGGTGTGTCACAGCTTATTGAGGCCAACGCTCCTTTCTTTCCCTTGGAACGGTTGAAACTCGTCAATGTTTAAAGGAGTTCTTGCTCTGCTTTTAGGCATCTTTTCTCTATTTTTACTGAACATCCGAGTTTGTTCTTTAATAAAAATCAATGAAGCACAAGAGAATTTTACAATGCAACAGATTAAACCGAATAAAAGCAATTATTAATTACAAAATGTCAGCTTAGGTTGTCACAGTGTTTGCCTGTATTTTTTTTTTGTAGCTTTCTTTCATGTTTTTTTTACTATGCAGCATCAAAAGTAATCAAAATTAAAAATTTTATTCATCAAGTCACGTGTGAATTAATCTCACATAATTGCAAGACATTTATCAAGACTGACACTTAAAACGTCTGAAACATTAAAAAAAATCAGTATTTTTTGCAGTCAGTTTACCTTGAACACAACACACATTCATGGGGTATAAACAAAAAAAAAATCAACTGGCCTGTAGTTTGTGTATTTCATGACTTACTGTTACTTACTTTATGTTGACGCTTTGTATTCTTAGTTTTATGTTTGCACATCCATACATTGTTTTTCTGTTATTTCATTTTATTTGTTTTAAATTTATATAATTTCATTTCAGTTTTTTACATGTTTTTGGTGTTATTTTAATGCTGTTTTAATACAATGCTGAACTTGTTAAAATACTTAAGATTGCCTCTGTGTTTGAAAGGTGATGTACAAATAAAGTTTGAATTAGGCCTGTAAAAATTATCCATGGACCATTTGATTTGTAATTTTAAAGTTCAGTAGTGGCAACAAATACTGTGATCCCATTGCAATGCTGACATCTAGTGGTGTTGTCACATTTGTACACAACAGTGATTTTCCTGTAAGTCATTATATCAGCAGCTGTGGTTTGATTTTCTTTTTGTGTTGCATCTTATTAAGACACTTGAATGCACAAAAGAGCATTAACAACCTCATGGCACATCAGGAAAGCATTCACGGAAAACTCAGCGAAGTCAGGAAAATGTGATTACTTCAATATTTTTGTACTGCATGATGTTAGTGTAGCTGTGTTTTGTCAAACTTGGGGGGGGGGGGGGTACGGAGGCCCGTGATGGAGAGCAATGACAAGACCCACTTGTCGGACATGTTGGGGGTAACAGCACTCTGCTAAATGATGTCATCATCACAGTGAGGTCACCGCGGGCGCACAGAGGTGCCATGATGACTTTCTGTTTGCTCGGGGGAAATCCTGAATGGATGGACTGCAGAGGGTAACATGTTGATGGAGAGTCAGCTAACAGTGTGTTGAATAGATTGCTTTGGGAAAGTAAATTCGCTGTGTGCGACCACTTCATATGGAAAAGCTCATTGATTTTTAGGGTATGCAGTATCGAAACATATTTTACACATATTTAAGCACTTATTAACCATAGTATCTACATTCAGTCACCATATGCTGAACAGACATCACATTTTTCTCATGCATTTAACACCCTCACACACTTGGCCTCCGTGCCAGTGTTGACAGCTACTGCAGAGGGAAGAAAAGCTCAGTTCATGGCTGCTCTAACTCCCAGATTTCCCCCTCTGCAGCTGCCCAAACCCTCTGTCTCCTCTGTGCAGCTCTGTTTACTTTACTGTGTGGAAGTCTGGTCATTCAGTGACATGCTGAATCATCATCATTACTGGGTAAATACTATATGTAGTTTATTAAAGTGATTATTATTATTATTATTATTATTATTATTATTATTATTATTATTATTATTAATAGTCATGGTGAAATTTTTGTAAAAGTGGCAGCATCAGCAGCAGCTGTTTGGACTATTAGGGGACTCACTGGTGTTACTTGAACTTAATTTAACTTAAATTTGTAATTGAAGTTCTTGTGCCTATCTCGTCTAATATTAGCAAAACTGCTATTTCAATAATGCATTTTCAACAGCACTCCTGAGTCTACCTTTGACAGAACAAATCCTTTATTCTTTCAAGTAAAACTACATCAAATACACTCAATTTGCAAAATATACCTGTCAAAGTTTATTATGACTATTGATGCTAAACCTCTTAGCAAATATTTAATGCTGCAGCTGCTTTGAGTTCATCAATTTGTATTATCTTATATAATCAATGGTGTAATCTTGTGTGGTTTAATCATCAAGGATGCATTATATTTAATAGATCACAGTCTTCATCAAAGATCAGGTGATTAAAGTTATGATAACAGTCAAAAATAATTCTGATGTGAAAAGCTGCTTTCATCTCAGCAATCACTGTATTATTAGTTCTTACTCAGTTTTTGCCAGGCTTGCAGTGTACAATAATGTCCGCTAGGTGGTACTAACATCTCGCCTTCTCAATCACTCCACTTTCTTTATGAACGCATGTACAATGTTTTGCCTCCTTCAGGCGACTCATTACATTTTCGGATATGAACCCTTGTCGGTTATTATGGAACAATGACAGGTTTGACTCCGTATAAATACAGTATGACTGAACGACGAGTCACTGGAAAGAGTCAGGGATAATTATGTTACCGCACGTCAAACACCGCAGAGCCGATGGGCCTAAATCTGTCAATGGAGACTGTAAAAGGTGTAAAAACCCCATGAATTCAGTCAGTCCATGTTGAAATAATTCATGCCGGACATAAGACAAGTCCAATATACAATGGGCTAGGTAACAAACACTAACTTAAAAGTTGAATCCAGTTAAATATAACAAAATATTCTAATAGTAACTTGTGTTGAATCCGATTTTGTTTTAAATTTGGTTGCAAAGGTGGTCACAAACAAACACACTGTCCAGCGTTTGGCTAATTTTAAAAACTTTCATTTTTAACTATTAGACGAATTCATGTCTTGCTGCTAAATACCTCTGTTTGCTGAAAAAGGGGGGAGCCTGTCACCTCACCTTTATTAATATGCACATTTTAATTTCACGTGTGTTTTTGCTGCTTTTGGACAAATAATCACGCCTCTGCCTTTTCCCGGTGTAGGCCTAACATATGTGTCAGTCCCCTTCAACCACAGAGGTGCAGTAAATGCATGCTGAAGCATTAATCTAATCACTTTTAACGTTATTAAGTACACACTGTTTTTATTATTAATGTTTAATGTTGTAATAATTTCATAGCCTGCTAAACAACAACCTTGTTGACCTCAAAACCGAAAAAAAATCCAACCGATTTGATTTATTGCGTTTAATTAAAAAAAAAAAAAGGTTTTGTTTTTTTTTGTTTTCTTTGTGCAACATTAGTCACTGATGTTGCACAACTAGGACAGCCCTCTTTTTTTTTAATCATCAGGTAAGCATCAGTGACCGTAAATGGAGAGACAGATCAGCTATCAACAGCCACTTGATACTGAGGAAAGGCAACAGACAGTCTGCCACTTAAACTCAGTGGTGCGGCCAATTTTATCGGATATTTTTTGTTGGAAATCGCAGTCTGACAGCTTAACATGCGGGCAGCTTTACAGTAATGCCCGTGAAGCTGTAAACACAGCACGGTCATGAGTGCATGAGGGTGAAACATTTGAGAAATAACTTCCTTCCTTTCCTAAGAAATGCTTGAAATACGCCCATTTTAGCTACACTTCAGGTTACGTCTAATTTTTGATGAAAATATCAACATAAGCTTTTCTGGCATTTTGAAGAAGGAGAGCATATTTTTTTAAAGTCATAAAAATATAAGCCTAAGACAGAAGTTTTGGTTTTGTATGTAAAATTAAAAAAAAATATTAAATGCAATAGATGGTCAAATTATTAGAGATTTCTTTGGGGAAAAAATACAGCAATTTACTCTATAGTTTCATTTAGATTTGTAGATCCATCAGTTCGTATAGGAAAAAAAACTTCTCAACTCCTAATTTTACATTCATGGCAAACAGGCAGAAATAAAGGACTGGAGACCTTAATAATGGTCTCCAGCAATTCACACATATTTATTTCTGCATTTTAGAAGCTTCAAGCCAGGGAGTGAAATCCGGACAGGTTGTTATAGCTACGCAATCCACAGGGGTTCCGATGTCTATTTAAAACCCCTCAGACCCTCCCTCTCTCCTTTAAACAACATTATATATCACACACACAGCATGCTAATGCGACCAATTCTCAATGAGCACTAAAACACATCTTAAAATTAGCTCATTCTAGTGTCTCAGTTCAAACTGCCTGACTAGGCAACAGAGGGAACATATCATCAGAATTCCCCCTTTGGCAATACCTGCTGATTGGGTCCTAAAAAAGCAAGCAGCTTTTAACTTTTAATATTTGGCTCCCGAGTTCTGCCACGAGTAGTCGCGAAAGATAGAGTCCGCCACAGGCTTTCTTTTTTTTTTTCTTTGTTTAGGTGATAGAAATAAAAATCCATCAGAGCAGATTCGGGGTTTTTTTTCCCCTCTTCAGTTTAATTCTCAGTGCGCGTGTGGGCGCGCATGTAGGCTTTCTACAGGAGAAGGTTTGCGAAACTTTAAGGATGATATACCTTGGATGTTTCCTGTTGTTCTGTGGGCTTACGCATGTCATGGCAAGTTATCCTATCTGGTGGTAAGTTTTTATTCTCATTTTACCCCGAACGAATTCCGACCTGATTTTTTTTTTTATCTGTAAATGTTGAGAAGTGATCAATGATTTGCTTCTCTTCACTGTTTGGTTGTTATTTCGTTTGTGGCAACAGCGAGACGTTTGTGTGCACCGATGATAAAGTGGATTCAGCTCGATTTGGAGACTTTTGACAGGAGTTTTAACTTACTTTGGTGCAAAAGATGGATTGACAAGTAGACGAGCGTAATTTTAATGAGAGTAAAACGTGAGTAAATGACGCTTTTAGGTCGATTAATTGTATAAGTGGAGCAGAAACGAAACCCATCTTTTTAAAATTAAATTCCAGGTGACATTTGCAGCATGAACGATGCAATTTGACTCAGAGCAATTTACACATTCACAGTGCAGCAGGTGCAAAGTTTGTGTGCTTGCAAGTGTGTATGTGTTTATGTGTATGAGCACGTGTATCTGTGTGTGCGCCAGAGCACTCGTGTGTGCGTGTGAGTGTGTGTATCGGGGGTCAAAGTGGCACAGAACAAGTAGGTGATGAAATCTTGCACAGGATTCAGTCTTATTGTTTTGTGCAAACTGATATTATGCATTTTTTAAGCGTAATCCACATTTGTGTTAACATCGAGAGGAAAAATAAAAGCAACATTTGAGTTTTTTAACAAACTTGGAACACTTCCTTTGCTTTTAACTAAGCATAACTGAGGGCTTAATAACGAAATTCGTCACAGTTCAATGTTTGGTAGCAACATTAGCTTTAGTGAAACTGATATCTTAGTCCATAATTAATTACATATCCCCACTTCCCTAATGTCCTCATAATCAAACACGAGAAATCAGACTGAGGATTTCAGCTATTGACACAAAACTGTCAATAATTGTATTCCTCTTTAATTACAGAAAAAGCACAGGGTCATTGCAGAGCAGGCATTAATGAGGTTTATAAATTTATAGTGTGGAAGCTAATTATTCTTCATATTTAAAAAAAAACTGAGACAAGTCTTTATTTTCAACATTTTTCCACATCATTTTTTGGATGAATGGGCTTTCTCACGTACACAGAGACAATCACAAATGCCTGTTTAATGCTGCACAGACAAATCATGTCTATTTTTCTAATAACTCCTTTTATATTTTGGGTTGCTTGGATATTAGGTGTATCCTAATCTACTTCCCTTAATGGGTCCCCTGGTGGTAATACTGATGAGAAACTAATTACATGCACAGCTGGAAGGAAATCCTGATATAACTGTGGGCCCTCCAGACTGAGGACAAAAACTGACCCAAATCAGGACACTTTTTTACACAGTTCTTCTCTTATAGTTCTGTGTTTTACTGTCAGATATGAGTGTGTATTAAGCTTTTTTTTGTTAGATGCCAGCGCAGTGTTATGTTTTAGCTCTGCTGAATGACACACTCATTCACACCTTGAATTTCAATCTCTATATCTCGTTTCATTTCAATCTTGTTTCTTTTCTTCTTTTTCTGTGGAGCCAGTAAAATGACTGACACAATGGAAAGCAGGTTTCCATCCTGTCATAACAAAATCCCAACAGATTTATGTATCAATGGTTTGATGTTAGAGGGTGGGTCAGGTCAGAGCGAGTGTAACTGCAGAAGCACAAGAGAGGCAAGTAAACATAACAGGAGAAAGTTTGCTCTTTCACTCCTGCAAAGCCTAAAAAATCTCCAACTGCAGAAGTAGCTCATGAAGGCACCTTGAGTCGAACATTCTTGACGTAATACTTTTCTCTTGCAAGACTATTGATGTATTTTGTGTTTCATGGCAACTCATCCTAAGTCAAATAACGTGTTTCCTTTTGGATTGCGCTCAATGCGCCTGCATTGTCTCTCCCTTTTCAAACAGCACGTCAGTTATCTAGGAGCCATTATCGCCTCTGACAAAAGCAACCTGTGATGTGTTTACTGACAGTTTGCACTGATTTTGTCTTCAAATAGTGATCAGAGCAACGTCACGCTCAACCTCTGTGCAGCAGTGGTCTGTGGGGATAAGGAATATGCACTAAGACAGGTTCATGTCTGTCTCCTCTCGACCTGCCATGACATAGCCTGGCTGCACCCGCCACCCCGCCACCCCCTTTCCTAGTCCACCCCACCTTAGAAGATAAATACCTGGAGGTGAAAGCTTGCCGCACATTCCTTTTCCCAAACATATTCTCTTGATGTCAAAGTCGGCTCCAAGGCCCCAGGGCCCACGAGTAAAGTGGTAATTCTAAGGTACCCTGCTTGGGCTTGCTGAAATATGCATTAAACCTGCGCTGGATACACTTAGACGAGAGGGGGAGAGTCTACTGAGACAAAAATTGAATGTTATATATGCTTTGTTTAAGTATTTATTTTTGATTGTTTTCACTTAAGTGTTTTTGACAACATAAACCTTAACAGCGTTTTGTAAAAATATTGAATCCTCTGCTTCTTTATCAATATCAACTTCATTACAGTTGTTGATTTCAAAGTAGGAATTAGAAGAAATTTCAACATGAGTCCTCAATTGATGTTCGAGATTTATGTATTAATATTTATTATAGCTGATAATGCAATAGCTCTTTTACAAAAGTCATAAATCATCCCTGGTGGAACTTGCCCTGCCTCTTCTTTTAGGCCATTTCCTAACACAGGAAGAGGTCGCATGGATTACTCAGCCTCATGGAGACAGACACAGAGACATGCATGAGTGGAGCAACTAAAGCACATTGACTCACTACAGTTTTATGTGACTCGTTCAGGAAGATGACCTGGCAGAAATGCTTGAAAAAACAACCTCGCAGGTGTAGCCCTAATGAGAGTTGAAGCTTATTACAGAGTCTGGCCAAGGGTGAACTCCTGTGATTTTGGAGACACAAATGAAATGACACATTCAGAGTTTTTCAACCTGTATTCCTGCATAAATAAGAGCTTATACGACCTTTACTCTGCTCTGTTTCCTGCCTTTTAGATACATTTGGTTCTTATATACTAATGCAAAAATCTTTTTCACCGATGGAGGTGATGAAAATGCCATGGAAACTTCAGAGAGGAGGCAGAGGAGGTTTAGGACCAGACGGACAGGAAACTACTGCTCATTAAAAATGCAGATAATGAGTGATAACCTGTTGGAAGTGGTTTTCTTTGCATTTCAGCTCTGTGTGTGTTTTGCATGTTAACCAAGAGTCTGCACTAGTTTAGGATGTGGACTCAGGTTCCTGCTGGAAACGATGTGCTTCAGGGTACGTGGACTGACAAGGGCCAAAGAGAGGTCAGCTTGTAATAGGAGTGCCCTTGTTCACTGATGGATGTTGCAGACCAACTGTGACAAAATGTGACTTCCTCTGAAGTCATTTCCAAATTGCCACTACTTGCTTACGAGATGTGTCATTTATTATTCACTCAAGTGGTATAGTCTGTGTAGAAAGTCATTTAAAACTAGTCAGACACAATAATAATTTATAATAATTTTGACTTTTACTTTGGGGGAAAATAACATTGGTTGACCCACCAGATTATCTGATGTCTAATTCACACTTTGACCTATAACAGACAACATTAAGGCATAAGATTGAATTAAAAGCCTTAAAAATTCAAAAATGTAATTGAGGTATTCAAGGTCAAAATGTTCTGCTGCCAGTCGGGGCTCACTCGGCTGAAGAGACATTTACCTGAGCAGTGAGCTTTTAAAGAAAGCAGCCTGAGGCCAGTGTCAGAAGTTTGGGTAATCTTGTTGTGATCAGCGATTAGTCCTTGAACAACAGTGAACAGGTCAGCGGATAGTGAGCTAAATGAGCAGCAAAAGACTGCACACCTGCTCTGGCTCTGCCTTTGTGCAAAAGCTACAGTGGCTGTTATCAAACCTATATCACTCAGGGGAGGATCAGCAGATCACTTCTGCCAGTGTCAAGTCTTCAGTAGACAGTTAAGGTGAAATGAAGCCCGGTCTCGATTGCCAGCAAGCTACTTTGTAGCTACTTTGCAGAACATTTGCCAAAGATAATAGGAACTCTGTCATTAAGTAGTCAAGTTGTCTAAATATTGATTTTGGTGGCATTTTCAATCAAAACTGCAAGCTTGGGTCAGAAGGTCATGCATTTAAAGAAAAAAATGCATTTGACTATCCAAACTGTATTAATGCTCACACAACATTTATGTGTCAGTCAATAAAGAGCTTAACATGCTAATCAAACCAAACCCATTGTCAATCTGCAACAAGTTTGAGCCAAAAAGGCTTTCAGTGACACTGAATTGCCTACAGATAGACTGGCAAATGGACACGTACACGCACAGTGCCTCAAAATGTTTCTTAAAATTGTCTTAATTACATACTGCACAATGATACAATGGGTATCTCATTTCTATGATTACTAGTTACTAAAAGTCCTAATTGAGAGGACACGGAACATAAAGACAGAAAGGCAGAGAGAAAACAATAAAGGGAGCGAGACACAGAGATGTAATCAGTGAACCAAGTTTGCACTTGTTGTATCCCAGAAGACCTTCCTCAAAGGAAAAAGGAGGGGGGGTTGGGTTCTGTGTTACACTTAATACACTCTCTGAAGTTTCAGTGTGGGGTTTGCACTCTTATTACCCTAAGCTGAAGGCTTGTTAAGTGTGCGGACAGTTAATAACAAGGTGTAGTTTTCCAAGTTGTCAGCTTAAGGTCTATGAAGACCTCTAGATGCATTGTGGACTTTCATCTTAGACAGAAACATGGCCTGATTCTGTGGTAGAAGGGCTACAATTTCAATACACACAAAGGCCAGGTGTCTGCAGGGAGGGTAGTTGAGGGGATAAAGGATGGACGCCTAATGGTAGCATCTGATACAGCAAATAAACACAGACAATCAAACACAGTCAGACGTAAAATTACACCACACCTGGAGAGGGAAATTAGTCCCCCACTTGAGTGGTGTTAAATCAGTAAATAAAGACACAGGCAGGCAGATAAGATGCAATCATGACATGTTGACTTCCCCTTCTCCTTCTAGGTCTCTAGCAGTGGGCCACCAGTACTCATCGCTGGGTACGCAACCTATCCTCTGCGGCAGCATCCCAGGTCTGGTGCCCAAGCAGCTGCGTTTCTGCAGGAACTATGTGGAAATCATGCCCAGCGTGGCAGAGGGGGTAAAGATCGGCATCCAGGAGTGTCAGCACCAGTTCAGAGGCCGACGCTGGAACTGCACCACGGTCAACGACAATCTGGCCATCTTTGGGCCAGTGTTAGATAAAGGTAATGCTGCAAAACAAACACCGTAATGTGAATCTTAATAAGTTGCACAGTGTGCTTTGTTTCAGGGGCAACTCCAACTGTGTTCTTAAATAAGACATATTCTAGATTAGAGCAGTAACATAATGAAACCCTCTAAAGTGTTGGTGGAAGTGGAGTAATGGTAGGCTATAGCTGTTTAATTACAGCTAAGGTTTGATTATCCTAATTCCAGAGTCTTTCTCTTTCCTTTTTTAAAGATCAATAGAGACTACCTCTTGCTTCTGGTCTGAGCAGTTATTTCTTTTGCGGGCACAGAGGATACGTGCTAGTCAGTTATTGCCTGTAGTCTTTGCAATGTGTGCAAGAGCAACTTTTTGGCTAAAACACAGGCAACTTGAGGTGACGCAACAGTTGGTCTGTGTTGTCAGCCCATGTTGTTATTCTTTAATGCAGAGAATTCTTCAACTTATTCCATGCACAAAAGATTCCTATTGTAAAATGAAACCATCCCTGTCTACGGGGTTTATTTGGGATTAGCAGAAGTCAGACATATTAATCAAATTCACCTTTCTGAACTTCAACCAGCTTCTTAAATACAAAACCAATGGCATGATAGCATATCGAATGGTGCCGCTTGCCCACAAGCAGACCATGATTTAATTATATAAATAAGAGGTTGTCAAAAAATCTACATAACCAGGAAATATATGACAATATGACAGCAAACCAAATATTTTACAAAAAAAACCTAACTAATGAATAGGCATATTTCTGACATCTAAGATCTGGTTTTATGTAAAGATAGTCTTTGCAAAAAAGTATAACGCTTTTAGAGACTGTATATTTCACAAGCAATGCTTTTATTTTGGTGAGGCAGCCTAACTTCACATTATGTTTCTATGGTTATGGAGGTAACCGTCCACCTAAATCCTGAGAAGGTCTTACTTAATTCAACCTGCAAAATGAAGACAACTTATTGTATCTCTATGCTGATTAAATCTTCCATCAAAGATCTATGTTCTCTCTCTGTCTTATATTTGCATTAGAAAAGCTGCACTCCCTGTGTGCATCACCCATTATGCTCATTGAAATCCTTGTTTAAATAGACTGCAGATTGAACAAGCTCTGAACAGCCAGTATGCATGAAATAATGTAAACAATTAAGACAAGTGAGTTCTGTCTTGTTGAAGTTTTCTTTAGGAGGGAATTCCCTACGATTGTTTTGCTTTACGGTCTTCTGAAGTGTCTCACACAAGATTGTAATTTGAGTTATGGAGTTTTCCAAAATACATTTTTTCCCATTAGATTCTGTGATGATGTATTGTGACTTTTAGGCGTTTTTCAATTCTGGTATAATCATGGGCTCAGACTGCAGAAATCCCCACTGTACAATACACAATTTAAAGAGGAGAAAAAGCACAATGCCAAGAGAGAAGATCATTTATAAATCCATATTTTGCCGTGCTCAGGAGTTGTGTACTTTGTTTAAGGTAGAAATTATCCAAGCACTTGAATGTTATGCATCTTAAGGAAACAGTTGAAATTTTGGGAAATTTTGCTCAGAGATAGATGAGAACAGTGATATCTCTCTCAAATCTGTGGGTTAGCTTAATATTAGGCTGCAGTTAGCAGCTTGTTAGCTTAGCCTTTGTTGTTAACACTTTGGTTTTGTACAGATTAAACCTTTTAGGCCTGATGTGTTAATAAGAGAGTGTCAGAGGTGCTGGTAGGCAGATTTCGTTACCTTCAGAAAAAGACAGTTGTTTGCAGTTGTTATGCTAAGCTAAACCCACAGCTAATGGTAGAAGCATCATATTTAATAGACAGAGTCTTAACAATCATCATACATAATTCTTGGAAATAAAGCAAACAAGTATTGTTCACAAAGTATTGCTGTAACACTTTCAATGATTAGAACATATATTTTTTTTAAGTGAAGTGTTTAAACAGGTCTTTTTTGTGCTCTTCACTTTTTGCTAACTTCAAGATGAGTTACAGCCTTCAAAATTAAAAAACGGGTGAAACACTTGGAGTTTGAGGATCGAGGATCTAAACCTGTCACCTAGTTTACATAAGATTGATGCAAACACAAGGGGCTGGAGGTTAGTCAGGGCAATTGCTTTTAATAAACTCCTGAACCAGTTGTTGAAGGGGCTTGAGCGCAAGTAGGTGGCTAACGATAGGGGTTCTCAATCCGGGTCCCATTGTGGTGTAAAATGCCACCACATCTCTCCTGTTGCCTCCCCTCACAGGCCTTAAGTGCAGGGGAACTGAGTGGAAAGAGGAGGCAGCTACTGGGATTTAGTGAATCATTTTGATTGGATTAAGGTCACTGAGGCCCTTAATAATGTGAGAGGTCAAAGTGGCTGGATTAAGTGCCTTTGTCAGAGGCCAAGAAGAGTGACTCAGGGGCTCACAGGCCTTTGATAGGGCTTAGTAGGAGAGGGCTTCCATTTCATTGGATTTGATTGATGCTGGTGTTTGTCTGTGCAACAGGGCTATTGTCCTCGTTGGTGTCTGTTTGTCTGCAATTCAGACTGTTGTGTGTTGGTTTCCTCCTGCCTTTTTTGGGGAGCTAAAGCTTAAATAAAGAGGAGGTGCTTTTATGTGCTTCAGAGGCTCAGTTCCTATCAGTGAGCACATCACTACCCATGTCTTCCTCACCTTCACTGAGGGCTTTAGAAGTTTGTTTAACAGAGGCTGAGTAAGCAGAGTCCTCTAAGAATGAAAGACATGGACCGTTACGGAGAAAAGGCAATTCTGTCAATTGAGTTGAGGCTACAGTAAAAAAAAAAAATAGAGGACTGAAAGGAAAACATTTCACAGTTTCTGCTTGGGCAAAAAGGTTTTAATCACTTACACGACTTCCTTTCAAATACATATGAATAAACATGCTCATGTCAAATGTGATCGTACGCTGGCATGACCACACACAAACATCCATCCATCTAAACGCAGTGTCACGCAGGCTCATGTACAAACACACAACAGAGCTGAGTTACTCCTGCTTTTTAAACACACACATCATTCGTTTCTGTGCATGTTCTCTCTCCTTTACACATGGCCTGATCCTCTCTCCTGTGTTTCTCCCTCCCTCGCTCCACACCCCGATTCACAAGCCCTACCTTCAGGCTATGTCTGCGTCAGCACTCATTAATTTACATTAACTAAAGTGTCAAAACATGCACTGCTGGAATCTGCCTGTGATGAAAGGTAATAGAAAGCTGCACAGGTGTTCTTAGTCCGAGGAGCTGATCCTAGAGCTGTTTCGGCAGTCTTGGTATTTACAGAACACCTATCAACTATATGGGTATAATCAGACTCCAGTTTGTGAGTCATATGATAGAATTATTGAGGGCAACCTTTGCCACAACAGTGGACAGTCACAGTTTCACAGGTGTTACCACCCACACAGGTATAGACATGCACCGTCACTATTCTACTAGAAACCATTAAATTTAAATGAGGTTGGGAAATTCCTATTACGTAATATGTAAAGCATGAGGATGGGACTGCAAAGATTCATATGTTGCAGCTCTGATTTATCTAACCTTCGCTCCCTGTAGGTAGCCCCTCTTTGCTTGAACCCTATATGCCAGGAAATCCACCTAATAAATGAACCTAAATCATTAAGTCCCATCTAAACTAACTGGGAAAAGGTTAAGGGGATGTGGGTTACGACCTGTGACCTGAGGATGAGAAAGTGTAACTATTTAGGATGAGCTAAGAGGTCTCTGCTTTTCATGAGACGTATGTCTCTCCATGCTGGGGGAGGGAAACTAGCGCACCAGTATATCATTAACTCTGGGCAAGAAAGAAAGAAGGGGTGTGGTAAATGGAGTTGATGGGGGGACCTTAGCCCCACTCCCTGCTGGGCACTGCTCAGAGCACAATATCTTCGCAACCATGAGATTAAGCAGGAGAAAAAGTGCTTTTCCCCATTCACACGCCCTTTAGATTGTTTTATTAAACCATTTGAATAGGGATTTCCCCGTCTGCCGACAAGCGGGGTCCAGCCAATGCATAGTTCTCTGTTGCTATGACTTAACTTGGTCCCCACTAATCACTGGCCAGGGCAAATTTCATATAAAATATCTGGGGCTATTGTGGGACTAACACAGCGTGACAGTGGCAGCACAATAGGGGATTCAACCCCCCAGCAGGTTGTAGGGACCACTTGGCCTGCCAGGGTCTGGCAAAGTTTGGCGGAGGACTATTGTCTGTAAAAGTGTCCTGAAATACCATAAATTGATCGTAAAATCAGGAGAAGCTGAGCAACTCATGTAAGAGCTGGTGTTTCCAGGTGAAGTGAATGCTATTACAGGTGTATGCAGAATATTTTATGAAGCACCAAGCTTGATACTTAAATATAATGGTATTTGATGATAACGATTTTTGATGTAAGCCTAGAAATTCTGAACAACATCTCAAAATCATAGATTTTTTAAATATATCTTTATAAATCTTACAGTAAAGCTTAGGTCTTTTGTTACAAAGTTTAGGTGTCTTAGCCACATACTTAGTTTAAAATATGTCTTAAAACGGACAATGTGGTGTTTGAGGTTTATTCAGAAACAATAATGAGGTAAGTCATAGTCTATAATTTTTGGAAATTAGGGTCGTCATCAAAGAGTGTGGCTTGGTACAAGAAGTCTGCAACCATAGAAACTGATTGATTTTTTTTTTCTCAGTTAGCCCGTCAACTCACACACAGAGACACCAGGACATATTTAATTTGCCCCGCTCCTTCCCCTTTGCTCATATTATTCCGAGATAATCCTCTTTTCCTCTCCCATTTGAACTCCTCCTCCCCTTTATGCTCGACAGCATCGGTGGCACTCACCCATAAGGTTACGCTTTTAAAGGAGTTCCCCTGGTTTCTGTTTCGGGTCCACATTTTTTTCAACATTTCCGTAATGTAGATTGACATTATGTGACAAATTAAATGTTATGCCTATGCACATAAGAGTTTTGTACAGTACAGCAGACAAGAATCAAACCAAACTGGCTACAGATGATGCACTGTAGTTGTTTATATTTTTATCCAAAGTGAAATTTAGTTACAGAGTCCTTGAACACTCCTTGAATGGAATCCAAGTTATGAATATTCTGACTTTTTGACTTATCGACATTTTGGACATACACTTTAACTCATCCATAGCTTAAAAAATTTAAATGAATTAATCACTGTAGACAGTTTCCTCATACTGTGATCTTAAATGCAAAGAAACTTATACAACATCCAGGTGACATGTTTTGTTTTGGATGCAGTAAGAGTGCAGGTTTGGATGTTTTGTGAACATTTCTAACCTTGTGCGTACACAATAGTAGCATGCAGTGGGTGGTGGAGGATGCCAGTAGACCTTTTCTCTTGCATCATTGTTTCTAATGCCCTTTAGTCCTCAAACTGGTTGGAACCTGCTGTAAGGGAGGAGCTCTTACTCCCTTTAGCTTTATTCTCCTCCCTTCTCTCTTTTCTTTCTATCCCTCTGTCGTTCTTGTTCTTCAGACAGAAGCATGCACATACACAATCCCAAATTTCACTATTGATCTTTAACCCTCTCTGCCCAGTTCTTTACTCTCTGTCTGTTCATGTCATATTTACACCTGCGTTTCCACTCTTTTTATCTCTCTGGCTGTTTTCATGACAAGACCATACAAGAACATCTATTCAAGACAACCACTTTATCACAATAAGGTTTCTAAATGTTGAGGTGCAGTTCAGGAATCAGGACTACAGATCTGGACACTACAGTCCCATCTCCTTGTTGTGTCTCTGATTTGCCCCCGCAGTGTGAGGCAGTTTCCTAACCTTTCAAAAGCTTAATTGAGTCTCTAAATTATAGGCCTGTCAGGCTCGTCTCTTCCTTTCATTTCTGTGGAAGATCCTGATCCCTCTGAGTCATCAGTTAGCTATGTCAGACAGAGGCACAGAGGCCTCACTAGCCTTATTTAGAGACAAGACGATTGATGTCTGAGCTAAATGAACCCACACACTGGTACATGTATATTCCTAAATATATGTAACCTGCAACACTCATGAACTCTAAAGCATGCATAGTTTGTTTGATGTTGTCTTGTTGGCTTGCATTGAGCAATATTTCCTTATGCAATCGTACAAGACCAAACACACACACACACAGATATCTGTCTAAACAGGTGGTGACCTACATTCTCTAGCAATTGTAGCTTTAACTTCAGTGTAAATTTATTCCTGAAAATAATCATTAGCATCAGAAATTCACTACTCATGTAAACACTTCATGGTCATTTAATTCTGCAGAGGTGTTTTCCTGCAGGATGTTGCTTCCATGTGTTTTTTCCAGCACTTTATTTGTAATGGATATGTGAATTTGTCTTTCCAGCCACCCGTGAATCAGCATTTGTTCATGCCATTGCCTCGGCGGGAGTTGCGTTTGCAGTGACCCGTGCCTGTGCTGAAGGTTCAGCAACCATCTGTGGATGTGACACACGCCACAAGGGCCCCCCTGGTGAGGGGTGGAAATGGGGTGGCTGCAGTGAGGATGTGGAGTTTGGGAGCATGGTTTCGCGGGAGTTTGCTGATGCAAGAGAGAATCGCCCTGATGCACGTTCAGCCATGAACCGCCATAATAATGAGGCAGGGAGAATGGTGGGTTTTCTAAGAGGTTTGACGATTGTGTTGGAACAGTTTTCTGCTTTCAGATGTTTGATTAACATTTTGTTCTTTACATCCTTAGTCCCTCAATGACAACATGTTCCTGAAGTGTAAGTGCCATGGCCTCTCGGGCAGCTGCGAGGTCAAGACATGCTGGTGGTCTCAGCCTGACTTCCGAGTTATTGGTGATTACATGAAGGATAAGTATGACAGTGCCTCAGAGATGGTGGTGGAGAAACACAAGGAGTCCCGCGGATGGGTAGAGACCCTGAGGCCCAAATACAACTACTTCAAACCCCCGACGGAGCGAGACCTGGTTTATTATGAGAGCTCACCCAACTTCTGTGACCCAAATCCCCAGACCGGCTCCTTTGGCACCCGTGATCGCATCTGCAACCTGACATCCCATGGCATAGACGGATGTGACCTCCTCTGCTGCGGCAGAGGCCACAACACCAGGACTGAGAAGAGAAAGGAGAAGTGCCACTGCATTTTCCACTGGTGCTGCTACGTCAGCTGTCAGGAGTGCGTGAGAGTCTACGACGTGCACACTTGCAAATAAAGACGTCTGGTTCTTGTCTTTTTCTCACCAAAATTTTAAGACTTCAGTAGGCCGAAGTACAAATACAGCAACTTATCTGCAAGACATGAGAGACTGTAAGGCTAAGTGACCTGTCCATGTCCTCTGGTTGCAGATGTAACAGCCTTGTGTTTTGTGCTGTGATGTGACACAGAGTTAATCTCTGCCCCAATCGACTGAAATGGTTGAGTAGTAGATGTTGACATCACATAGTATCATCTACACGAACTGTGATGACGGTGATGATGACAACAATGTTGATATCTCTAGCAATGACAAAAGAGTTTTCACATACTGACGTAGGATTGGAGAACCGTCACCTAATTGACAAACACCATATTGGTGATTTTTTTTTTTCCTGTGTTCCATGTAGTTACTTTTCTCGAGAATAATAGAGCACTGTCAATGCTTTTAAGTCTATGGGGCAAACAACAAACATGTCACAGTTTCTCAGACATTTAATAATCATTTGTTTTGCCACAAAAAAGATCCGAGCAATTAACACGATCAGACACTCAACAGCATGCATTCTCCTCCTCAACATTTTAAGTATGTATGTGTATATCTGCAAACTAACATTGTCGTTGTGTGAATGAGTGTTCTTTTATAGTGTTAATATGTTACTGATGTTTGGGTAAGAATGCACTTGCACCTGAGTGAATGTAGTTATAATGCTGCAATGTGTTTACATGTTCTCAAATTGTTAAGCTAACAAGCTAATATCTGCTTTAAATGACTAATCTAGAGAGTAGACATGAGCCACGTCAACTGAACATTTGGCAAAACAAGATTATGTTTATCTGAAACACCTGAAAACCCTGGAAGCTTTTTTTCTCAAGAGTAACAATGCTTTGAACAACAAACAACGAGAGTTATGACCAAAGACGAGAGAAAAGAAAAACCCCTGTGAGTCTGCGGTGGTCAGAGAGCTGCAAACCAATCTGAAAGGTCAGCACTTGTTCTGTTGAGAAATATGAAGCATGTTCTCCTTGTTTTTATCAGTATTAGCAATGTCTCATGTGACTGGCTGTGGGGAAAGTTGTTATTTATAAAAAAAAGGGATATTTCCACTTTATTTTTGTTTCATTTACACATTTTTAATATTCTTTTATTTCAATATTTGATAAAATAGAGGTAAATTCTGTACACCCTTGTGAAATAAAACAAATGGAAATCAAGCCGCAAACTAAGCTGTATCATATTAGCTCTGTATTATGCAGAATAATTTGCAGTCGTACTAAAATAATGACCAAAACCTGTGCATGTGATGACTCTCAGCTGTGGCTTCTTGTTCCCCAAACTAAACAACAAGCAGCATCACTGAAACTATCAATACTTCCCTTATTTTAATGCTGCTAAGTAAAGATAATGTTTGTGTTTGTGTGTGTGGGGGTGTTTATTTGTCTGCGTGTGTGTGTTTAGGTCCTTACACACAGTATGTCTTTGTCTATTTGTGTTATATTCTTGCATGTATTGATTCTTTCTGTGAAAGAAATCCAGTGCCGGTATATATATATATAGTTTGGAAAAAAATGTGAAGTTTTGACTAATTCTTGCTTACAGTAATTTCCATTTTAACCAAATAGACCAAAATAGAGTTTATGTTATTTTAGTTGCCTGCTTTTTTTGTTTTGTTTTTTTTTGTTGTTTTTTTTAATAGTCATGCTAAACATCAGGGCAAAAAACGATTCATGTTGCTCTCCCTTTAATTTGCGAAGTATCACAACAAAGTATTTATTTATTTGGAAAGTGAAAAACTACTGAAAACTGAGACAAAGCATCCAAACAAGGAACATAATGTTTATGAAAGAGCGTGTGTGCCATTTTCACTGATAGCCTTGATGATGCAGAGATGTGTAAAGTCACTGATGATTTATTGTTTACAGCCAGTGTAATGCTCCGTCTCAGGCACATATAGTTCTCAGATTTGAATCAAAACTGCCCAACCATGCTGACTCTTCACCCAGACTGAAAATATGAATGCCCAGCCATAACCAGATTCACATGTATAGTTGATAGTACTGTTCTGTTACCTTTCATTTATCACTGTTCACTATATATGTGATCGACTGCTTGTGTGGACAATTTGCCTATGTTCTAATTTCTTTGTTAAGTCTTTAAATCCAAAGTTTTGTACAAACTAGTTCTTGCGTTTTTATGGATTTCTAAAATTGGATGTTTTTTATATTATTTATTTTGTGCTATGTACATATTAGTAAGTAAAAGTATATATTTGCAGAAACACATTTTTTTGAAGCAGTGTTGTGACTCGTAACACTGTAGCCTCTTTACCTCATCTCTGTTTTTCCACTGACTGCACACAGGTATCGTTTGTCCTGCTGCCTGTAGTAGATTTCTAAAGTTAACTCTGTAACACCAAAATAAAGCAACATAAACAACCAAACTGTTGTTCTATCATCTGTGACTGATCTTTAACATGTAAAACATTAATTAGATTCTTGTGAGTGGTCAGTGCCAACACATTAATACTAAAGAGCTAAAAATGGTTAGTGCCAATGCGTGGTAGTGCCTATTGACCTCTGAGCTCTGCAGCTTTGAGGTGAGGCTCATGAAATAAGCATTATTATATTTATAAGACTTGTGTGTATAAATATAGCTTTTGAATCTGGATGATCACACAATTTAAAGTAAGTTACTCTATCCGGCCTTAAAGAGGCGGGTGACAGGAAGTGATGTCTTTAAGTTTCGATTAGCTGGAAGAACCAGTTTTGTTAAAATCTGCAGAATAGATGGTGTGAATGAAAAAAAGGATAAAGGAACATGCAGGAAAGCTAAAAAGTTTTAGAAACAGCTTTAGTAGCAAAGTCTACACTCACTCACAGATTTGAGAATATAGTGTTTTCTATCTTTGTGCTGAGGATCATCTGTTGAAATGGAGTGACACTGGTCAAAACCAGCTTCAGAGGGGTGTAAAGTCGTGTTTAACATGTTTGGGGATGGTGAGTTACAGAGGACCTGAAAGATCAACTCACTGAAACTAGAGAGGACACATGCAAATACACAAAACACAACTAGGCACAGAAACCTTTAAAGCACAGAGGACAGCAGAAACTGTTTCTGCAAAGTTTCAATTTTAATTTAAAGCACA
>JAQNCA010000004.1:15100566-15141420 GCA_029783725.1 Acanthurus tractus | reverse complement strand
GCTTCCAAAAACTTTGCTGGAGTGTCATATCAAGACAGCATTTTGTTTTGATTGCAGCGAAAAAAAGACACAATCCACCGCTGAATTTTGAAACATTTCATATCAGGGCAAGTAAAAATAGCCTTTTGGTGAGTGAGAAAAAAACATTAACACTAAATGCTGCTATTTTTTTGCATATGATCAAGCAGCTAAACATGTTGCCGGCACCAAACATATTAATACATAGTTACCATGTTTAATACATAAGGAGAAAAACAAATAAACTGCAGAAGGTGCCTCATTATAAAAACACTATTGCAACCTGTCACAGATAGTATTTGCTTACAGAATCCCAGTCACACACTTAAAATATGGACAAGCTGTCAGTCATGAAGACTAATAGATTTAGGCCATAACACCCAAACATGAGCTACGGATTTGTCGTAGGAGGAAACAAGAAGAAAATAAAGCTGGACTAGTAATTTGATCCCTTTGAGAGACGACAGAACCCAGCTGTGCTTTTTGGAGAAACAATAATAACAGAAAAAATCTCAGTGATGAGAGTTTGGAAGTAGATGAAGCTTTGTTGAAGAGAAAGACCTGATCTCAAGATAGATTAGGAGTTAGAAGTGAATAGAGCCCACCAGTGCTCCGGCTCAGCCGCTGGACCCCAGATAGTCTTTGAGCCCTGTAACAATGTCACCACCAGAGGCCAGGTCTCACTGCTATCTAACCCCATTATCTCACAGAAAGATTGATACACACCCCCTCCAGAGTGAAAGCACAACAAAAAAGTGATGCCCCTCTACTATACTCTCTCAAACCATATTTTAAGCCGTTTTTCACAGTTTGTCTGAAGACTAAACCTCATTACTCGGGTGTATTTATTTTCCCAGACATACACAAAATGCTATGGCATTTAAACCCAGAAGCATGATGGGAAATGAATAAAGACTCTTAGATGTGTATGAACTCCTGAGAGCCAGCCAGGTTCAGGTTTTGTTTAGTGACTGGGAGGCTGTCAGCAGCTCATTCCACACCCTGACCTTTGACACTCTTCACACCATCTGAATGGGAGAAAACAAGTACGGAACATGAAACAGATCACAGGATGGACAGAAACTCCAGCCCTGCAGCAACGCTGTCTTTCTGGCTGAAGGAAATGGGCTTTTCCTTCAGCAAGACCCACCTAGCAGCTTTGTCACCCAAGTGAGATGAACATTGTTAGCAGATAGTTGCCAGAGGAGGCTACGGCAGCCCCAGTGATGGAGGTGGCATCCTGACTGTGAGAACTTTGACGCGGCCAGACTGCAAGAGGCACCACCCAATAACCATATAAATGGGAGACAATGGGCCTAATTGCAATCAGGGTCCTCTTTTGATTTTATATCCTAAGTTTCACCCTGACATTCACAAGAGACCGCTGCATGCATTTCAATAAAGCCATGCTGTTATGGGGCAGAGCGGAGCGACATATATACAGTAGAGTGGTGCAAAGGCCCACACTCAAATGACACGATGCAAATACTCCCACAGAAGTCACACTTTGGCTACAGCTAGTTTCTCCTCTGCCTGAGACCTTTTGATGTTTGGTCGAAACTGAAAAAATCACTGGTAACAGACGTTAAAGCTGAGATAACCATCAATGTCCAGTGCACTTATTTTGATATTTGATTTCCTTGCAAAGTATGAAAAATGTTAATTTGTTTTATCGTTAAAATGTAATGCAAATACTCAACACTTAAACATGAAGTGTGTTTTACTGTAGCTTTAAAGAATGTGACTCTCAAAGCTCTTCTTGTTCATAGGTCATAACCACCAAAGGTGATGGGCCGAACACTGAGCTACAGAGAGAAGTGCAGTGAGTGGGCATTTCAATATGTAACTGACTTTGAAGCCACTCTTTTGATGTCTATGTGTTCTTCTGTCAGAAATTAGATCACTCACAAGGATTCAGTACATGTCTTTCGCACATTTAACATATGAGACCATCTAGATCAGGAGATTATTAAGAGTAAAAAATATACTGGTCATAAGAATATTGCATTAAAAGCTTAGCTGTCTAATATGAGAAACTGATGCATATGATCACTGTATTTGACTCTCAATGAAATATTGCAAACTAATCCCCTTTGCAGTATTAAAATGACATTTTTCAAGCCTTATAAATCCTGTTTTATTTGGCCTGTAAGTGATGATATTTCTCACTTCTATTTTCTAAATAAACACATCCTGACAGCACTCACACCTTCAGCCAACACCTCAGCCACTAAATCCCAACTTAAGATTCACCAATGTGTTGTTTATCACACTGTTATAATCACTTTTGAAAAAACACTGGAGAGCACAAATACAAAACAGTCCTCTACAGATAACTCTATGCTCTGACACAAAATGAGCCTTTTTCTAATGGCTGTGTTGAAACATCTTAACATCTGCAGCAATCATGGCATTATGGTTTCTCTTTTTTACAGCCATGGAGGGGGGGGACGTGTAAAGTATGTCACCCGCCTTGAATAAGGATGATGGGTTATCTGCAAGATTTCTAAAGAGGACAGCCATCATCAGAAGAGATGTGACACCTGTATAGCAGCCTTATCCCCTTTTGAAGTGCCTGTTTGTATTGTTGAAGCCAACAAAGGAATTTTGCCACCTCTGTACTTACAAGAGAACATTAGTCAAACTGGGGAGATAACAAGGAGGGAAGGGGGTTGATATGGGGGACGCACTAATGCACTTCACAGTGCACAGGTGTGTGTTTGCATGTGCATGTGTGTGCATGTGATTTACACACTGACTGCTGACATTTCAGTTTAAGGAAGAGCCTTTCAGAAGAGCCCTTGGTGTTCAGGTATGCTGTCCTAAGATGTGGTCTGGTAGCGGAGGTGGTAGCAGTGATCATGGTGGGGTCATCTTCCAGATCGATGTGGGTTGGGGTTGTAGAGAGGAGGAGGAGGAGGAGGAGGAGGAGGCAGACATAATCAGTCATTAGTCACCTTTTCACCTCTGTGTAGCTCAAAGCCACTCAGCAGGTAGGATGAGCATGTATGCACTTCCAGAAACAGTCCAACATTCATTTGTCTTGTCTGATGTCTCTGTGGAGGAGTCACAGAGTTGTAATGTTTGTCAGGGGTGGGGAAAAATCAATTCACATCAATATTGTGAATCTTTTTTAATGATTTCTTTGGCTCTTTAGTTATTTTTTTATTCCTGAATCAGTTATACAAAGGCTTTATACTTTGTATCAAACTAGCTTTAGAAGATTAGCTTGATGCTAACACATGAAAGGTATTACCATTACCACGCTAACATAATTTTTAGACATATATGCACTGTGAAAAAAATCATAGCTGCCAACTTCACATCACTAACGCCAAACGCTGACCGGTCAGCTCAAAATAACAAAGGTTTTGAGCAAACAGCCACCACATTGAGATCTTGTGTCCAAGAGGAGGGTAGCACATAAATTTGTTATTCTTATAGCACGCAAGTCAATGTGCAGGGTTTGTTAAATGTAGCACTTTAGTATATATAGTTTGTATATAAGTACAGTATGTTATTAATGCTGCTGCAGACTCTGTTTATCCCTATTTAGAGTCAGCAAAGTCAAAGTTTTAAAAGAACAGTTTTTCAAGTTCAGCTTTACATGTGATGGATGTTTAGTTAAAAGCTCACACATGCGGTTAATGAGTTTGTTGCCTAAGGTAGAAGAGATTGCTCTTGTCACATTCAGTTTGATGATTGACTGATTTTACAGAACATTTAAGTTAATAGCTCTTGTGTTTCTGTTTCAGGTAATTGAAAATTCAAAGTCACAATATGAGAAATTGCATACTCTAGGCCTTCATGCAATTATTCTCTGCCTCGGTCTCAAAGATGTACACACCTCTGTCCTAACTCCAACCTGTGTATGTTAATTCATTTAACAAAGACAACAACAAACGCCCTACATTTCCTCTTTCTATTTAGTTTTCAGTTTTGGTTTCTTTGAATCTTTCCATGTAATAGCTTAAAAACAAACAGCTAATGTAAATTTAAAAAGAGAATTTAATGAAACAAAACTGATAAATGGTTGGATCAAATATTGACTAAATCTGTGCAATCACAGGGTGGTTTTTATACTCATCCATCTGTTTTATTTCCTTTCTGTGATCAAAAACGTCAACTTAGTGTGGACAGAAAGCCAAAAATGAAGAGTGAAAAAAGATGCATGTCCAAATTCATAGTCCACACTGTTGACATGTCCTGAGTGAGTGAAATTGGGTATATCAATTACAAGGTGGCAAGCAGGGGAGAGGAGCGGGGTTATCATTAGCAAAGACTGGCGCTGGCCTCTGGTAGTTCCAGTAATTACCTCACAAAGGGTGGTGCTTGCCTTCCCACTGCTTTTCCCACACTGCACTGCAGGCTCAGAATTCCAATCGGCCCCAGACCTGCAATCTCCTCGGTTTTAGACAGCAAATTACTGACAAGTCCCATTCTTCACAGCACTGTAATTGCTTTTTAGTGCTGTTTTTATTGAGGCATCCCCAACCCCCTTGCCCTTCCCTCAATAAAGCTAAGTCAGGGAAGGGGCTAGGGGTTAATATAGATAACATTAGTACCTAATTGGAAGGTCTTGGACCTCAGGAAAGTTCAGTCAATTTTTATTTCTCAGTGGTTTTTAAGTGAAAAAAATTGTGTTTCTGTATTAGCTCTTTGTCAAAGTGATCAAGAGGGATGTGTTTTCTTTTCAATTCATAGTTAATTAGTGCCACATTTGTTAGAAAGATGCATGCAAACTCTGAAATAATGCTTCTGCGTGTGTCTGCTCCAAAGAAGTGATATCATTAAGGCTCTTCACATCCCATACAAAGAGAGGCACTGAGCATCTTGGCTACTCTACGACTTAAATCACTTCGTGTTGTCTTTCCCACCCCTGCGCATTACTCTCTCAATCTATTACTTTGTGGAAATCATTAGTCTCCATGTCAATACAAGCTCTGAGCAGAGAAAACATCTCATTATGGGACTTAAAGAGATCCGTAGCATTCTTGGCTCTGTCAAGCTGTTCTTCCATTCTTCAATATAGTTACTTTCCTTTCACTGAGAGGACAAATTCTCAACGTTCCAATGCCGGACAACCAAACAGTTGCCATTTGAAATGGGAAAAGGGGAAAGAATGGAAAATGGCTGAGGGATTAGAGGATCTGAACAGGATAAAGGGATAGGAGATTCTTGGTGTGATCTAGTTTAGTTTGAAAGATGGAGGGTCTTAACAAGGATTTGAGACTTTAGAATTCATTGTGCCATTCTTTGCATCCTGTGCAGTTTTCAGCTAAATTGTTTGCCGTTTTGTGGCCCTTACAAGGCCACAGTTCCTCACATCTTTACATGCAAATGTATCTACAATATTTAAAATTATTATGACATAATATGCCAGTTACCCCTCTAATTCAGATTTACAACCATTCTTTCACACCCTATATGTATTTTTCTATATTTCAAATGGACAAGTACAAAATTAATATAAGAGGAAAACATCCAACCCAACTGCGAGAATAAATGCTGAAATTCTCTGTTTGTGCAAATCAGTTGTGTACCATTTAATGTAGTGGCACTTTGGTTAAGACCTGGTTAGGTTTAGGCACAAAAAATACTTGGTTGAGGTAAGGAAAAGATGGTGTTTTGACTCAAAGTACTTGGGATATTGTCATAAACATGGCTAAAAGGACCCCCAGCATCCTATTAAAAATACTTGGTTCTCAACGAGTTGTCAGGATGGTCACTAAAAATACCTAGTTTAGTCAGTTGAAACAGGACTACATCTTTTTCATATGTATTATTGAATTGTGATACAACTCCTATGAAATGTACATTGTCATTATAAAATGTTTGCAAAAACGCACAATGCAAACATTTTATAATGACAATTTGGCTAAAATGTTACACGCATCTATCATCATCCATTGACTCTATAGTCTTTTCAGGTATTTTTAACCCTGAAGATGTAAAAGCTGGACAGAGGTTTTATGTGCCTAAACTAAACACAAAGACTTAATCAGGAAAATTATTCTAAAAAGAAAATAATGCAGAGATTAGTAAAATATGGCTTGAAAGCCAAAAAATGATCTACATGTGTCCTGTTTTTCTGTTCATAGATCAAACATGAATACACCTGGGATGTATTGGTGGAGCAGCCCTAGGGCTACAACCTGCAATTGACTCGGGTAGCAACCTTCACCCGTGCCTTTATGTGTCCATCTCCCTGTCAGTCTGAGCAGGTCGACACCTCTGAATCTGCCAGGGTGTCAAATTACTTGTCAGAGGCCTTCAATAAAGTGCAATGACAAGCCCTCTAATGCATTACCGCACGAGTTCCAGCCAGAAATGAACGGCTGTATTCTTTCCAGCCTCAAGGCAGACAGGTGCGCTGTCGAGCTACACACACACACACAGCAAACACACACATACACAAGCACACAAGAAGGAAGCCCTCCTGTTATAACAATGACCAACAAAGTGGTAGATTGACAACACTTCTTTCATGTTAAACATCTATAACAACATTACTGTAGTGAACGAAATATCACAATATTAAGAGCAGATTATTGGTTGTCAGAATTCTCATTATTTTTTTGGCCCTTTGGGGCACACGCTTGATGCTATCTTCAAAATTCCTCCAAATTTATTATTCAATCACTTAAGGATTAACTTTAAAGGGTTTACATATCCAAGAAAGATCAGTTGTCAGTAGCAATAAAAAACACACCCGACCATCATGGACCACCTTGGTAGCAGGTTCGGCCTGTCACTGCGAGGCCTCTTTAAAGGGCCCACAAGGCCACTTACAATCAACTCGTCAATGTCACTGATGCCTGAATGTTAGGGAGTAAGATAAGACCATGTTACAAATCATTTGGCATTAACATGACAACTGAAAAATCCCTAATGCCAAATCTGGACACCTACCTAGTTTTGATGCCACAGGTTTTGGTTGGTACTGGTTGTCCTCAAGGCCCTGCTTCGACATGCTGTGCATTCCAACCAATTATCTACCCCAAGGTGCAACAGGTTCATACTTTAATCTTTGATGCCTCCTCCAATGGGATATGGTTGGATTTAAAACAGGGAACAGGGGTGGGACAACCCTTAAAAACCTGTATACATAGCAAACATGAATCAACTTCAAACCAACCCACGGAGAGAAACAAAAAGTCTTTCAAAGAAATACCTTTATCCTCACTATTGTTTCATCTTGCAATGGCTCGTCATAGCCCACGCGGATGCTTGAAGCAAGATTCAAAGAGTGAGGAGCCGGCGTGGTCCCACAACAATCAATATGTCCTTTGGGTTCATAGAAGGTAGTGAAATGTCCCCAGTGTAGGTCATTTAAAGGGTGCTGAGAATTTGAAGAAACAGGATCATGGTAACCGCACGTCCATCCAACTCATCCTCTACCAGGAAATCCAGTTCCCTGGCATGGACGATGTGTTCCACCTTGCAAGTGCATCCACATCCTGCAAGCCAGCGATTCCCAATCTTAATACGACTGGCCTCGCACGCCAGAGGCCCCCCCGTGTCCTTTCTGAGGAAGTGCGTCAAGTGAAGAGCTTGTCTCACCCATCTGTCCGGATTTCCCAGGGTATCTGCCATTGACGCCATCGGCTCCCACGTATACTGGACCAGTTGTCATGGGAGGGGTGAAAAGGTCAGCAGCGTTTGAATTAAATTTATATAACGGTAGCACAGTTTCTCACAGTCAAGGATTGTATGTGGCATTAAGGATAAAGAAATTATTGTGCAAGACGGTTTTGTACAATAGAGATCTGATTAATTCAAAAAGAGGCGTGGCACGCTCTTTCTATGGTCTTTCTTATTCTTATAACCAAACTTGTGGTTGCTATGCATTTGATAGGCTTTATCGTCATTCAACTCTACCACCTAACTTCCTTTGTTTCGATAAACTGTGCTGTCAAATTACATGAGAACTATGTTCATGCAGTAATGACTCAATATGGAATCAAACATATCCGCATGTACCCAGGGCGGAGTGCAAAATGTTATGTAAATCCCCTTAACAATCTTTTCAGGCTGCCGACAATCACCATACAAAGGTGATTGGCAGCCGACACTGGCGCACATTTATCCTTTTGCCCCAACCCGTCTCTCTCTGTAGCGCCCCCTACTGTGAGAGGCGTGGGGTAGGGTGCCCAGTGGCACTTGTTGCCAATGGATGAAGCCAGCATGGATCCTCTCATGGCAACGATGCTGGTCGTTGTAATAATGTTCGGTTTGTTTCCTGCTTCACACCTCTTTTGGGATTTTGCCCGACCTATAATCCAGTACATGAGACGCAGAGGGAGGCATCCCATGCCTGTCCATCCGAGTTCCAGCACCGCTTAGCCCAAACCAGCCCCTTTGTACGGTTCACACAGCAGTCTATTGGTTGCCCGAGGGCCATTTCATAATGCGTGTCTATATGCATGATAGTTATGATTATTGAAACAACACAGCACATGCACAAACTCCAAATCCAAATTAAGTTCCATAAACTTAAAATGAAGGCTGACAGAGCTGCAGATAAAACTTTTCTCTTTTGCATTCACACTTATGTGTACACACACATTCTCTCCTCTGTCTCTGACACACACACACACACACACACACACACACACACACAAACAAACCAGATCAGCGTTCCCAAGCCCCTTACTGAGCGTTTTTATCCTTGCTAGGCCTCGTCTCAGAGGGGAGGAAGGCCCCTACTGAGATCCTTACCCACTTCCTACTGCGAAGCCTGTTTGGCTCCTTGGCAGCCTTCGTCCATTCACAAGTGCACACAAGCCTCTTCGGCCATAAGTTTACTTTGATTTGAGCAAGACTGACTCAGCAACTTGGATTACATCCCTCAGGTGATGATGTAGTCTGTACATTGTCCATATGTTTAACCAATTCATACCTTTCCTCTAAAAAAGAGGTCACTCCTTTGGTAATCTCCAGAGTGTTACTGTAGCTGTCCCCTTCAGGGGCCATGGCCCCTAGGTGGGGATAGGTGTTCAGGGGAAACATAAAATCGAATAATGAAGGGATTTAAAAAGAAACCCGTGTGTCTGTGTGTGCACGCGTGTGTCTGTGTGTGCGCATGTCTGAGCATGTGTGGGAGAAAGTTGTTAAGCGTGTATACAAGCGGTGCCATCAGATTTTGTTTGTGTTTGTGTGTTTGTGTGTGCGTTTGGTGGGGGGGGGGGTTGAAATATATACACCCCCTACTGTCCTTTTTCTAGTCCTGTGTCCACACATCACAACTGTCAGTATCTGGTGAGTTATGAAGCGAAAAGGAGAAAAGGGGATGAGGAAGCCCTTCAAATGGAAATTACTGCTGTGTTTGCCTGTGGAGCATGGAAAGGTGGATTTAGCACTGCCTCTTGGATCTTTACTGTATCTTCGGCTTGCTGAAATGGTACGTTGTATATGTTTATTATGATACTGTCGACCCTCTGAGGTGCGCTTTTAAGATTTTTTTTTGTTAACCCGAAAGAGGGGTCAGCCATTGAATACCATTGAATATATACTTTTAAACTGGCAGATTATCTAGTTGATCACTGTGCATTTTTTTTTCCTCAAAAACCTAATTTGAATTTAAAATGTACTTCCAAGAAGACAAGAATAACAAGTCATCGGCAGGGGTCTTATAGCCTGCAGTTATGATATTCTAGAAAAGGAATTATCTCAGATCCAAGACATTTGAATTTGCTATGACAGGAGGTACTACAATTATAAAGTATGACTTTGGCAGGTTTCATAGCACGTGCTGAGAGGTGAATGCTCGGTTTGACTTTTGTTTTTTTTCCCAGCTGTAGATGGATCAGCATGCAGTGTATAGCTACAGTTTACTTGTTGACCTGTAAAAGTTGTATGTTGAGTAGTTGAAGCAATTTTCATTGAGGAATAATGGACGAGTGCAGAGTTCGAGCCTTTTGTTACGCTTTTCTGTTGTAATTTAAGTTGTATGATGGTTCACATTTGTCAAACTAACCATGTTAAAATTGGAAAGAAGAGTCAGTCGTTTCAAAGTACAGATGCTCAGCAGTGCCAATGAGTGACAGTTTTGCTCTCACAGCCTTGTTTTTAAAACAAGTGAAGCATCTTGGCATAGCTTTTAATTTCACTATTTTAGAAAATGTAATTGCTTTGCATAATCAGAAGAACAGTACATCAGTACAAAGTAAAATGCTTTGTTATGCAGATGTAACTTTTCAAACTTGTCATTGCGCACAAACTTTGGCAAACATCTAATTTACTTAATGCTGGGCCGAGACAGATTGTATGAACTAGTGTTCAGTCTTTAGAAGGAAGAGATAGTCACAATGCAAACATGGGTATTGAAAAAAAAAGACACTGAACACAACATATTTGTAGATATAGCCATGACCATGTTCTGCAGAATCTGTCGTGTCCTCAATTTACTCTGCCATTTAGTTTTTTTCTTTTGGACTGATTTGAAAAGGTCAGATAACCTCATGGGTTGCACAATTTTTTACCGATATTAAAAAGTCGCACAATTTTTATTGGGGTTAAAGAATTGCTCACTAAAACCGGCCTGTGTAAGAGTTTTTTTTTCTGTATTAGACCTTTGGTTCATGAAAGTTTTCTTTTGTAGATGCTGTCAAATGGCCAATTTATAGCAAACGCTCTCGAAATACACTCAATATACTCTAAGATCTATTTCCTTAACTGTTTAAACAAAGTTGTTTGGGTTCAAACAGTATCTACAAAAGACAAAAAAGATAAAAAGAAAGAGAACGATACAGATGATGAGAGCTTTGCTACAGTGAATCAGCATTTGAAACATTATGTTTGACTGTCACACTGAGTGAAAATGGGCAAGTTTCTTAAAAAGGAGGAGAGGATCCACGTTGGATCCATCTAATTTCCTGAAAACTGAGTGAAATGTGTGAGTCTAAAAGAATCTAAACAATTACACCTTTGCAAACACCTTCCACACACATAAAAAGACAGCACTTGCTGTGAAAATATGCTGAAAGCGATTTCTCAGGCATTTGGCAGAGCAAAACCACAAATTATGGTTGCACAGTGAGACAGCATTATGAGCCTTCACTGTGTGGTCCATCGTCAACTACAGACCCCTCTCCCCTCCTGCTGTTGTCTCCTGCCCTTCTCCCCTCCTGCTGCCCCCTCTGCTGGGGGTGGCAGGCATAGTTGACCCTGGTTAAAATTCAACTGGCCACACAATAACGCGGTTAGACTTTTTCTCAATGAACTGGCTCAAGATCCAAAGGGAGATGATGTTGCAGAGTTGGAGAATGAGCTCCTTTTCGGATTTAAATGCATTTAAACTGTACAGCTTGACAGACTACAGATGATTACCAGGATGCTCCTTTGTCAGTAAAAGATTTTCACTTTATAAGCATCATCTAGAGTTAAGACAGTGAATGGACAGGAGATAATCAATCATTTCAGATTTCAGACCATATATGGTTCTCAAAATCTCATACCAGGACCCCTCACATTTATCCATATTAGACCTCGAATTCATGTATTCTGACTTAATTGTGCACAAACCTGTTTTTTTAAGTTTTAGAGATAGTCAGATTTGTTTTCATTAACTAAGTATGTGTTCACATACAAGAAATTTTCATTGTTTTTGATACCTTCACAAGAACAGATATACAGCTAAGATCAAGGAAACAAATACTAAACAAAAAGAGGTGAATAATTCTAGAAAGCAAAGATGGTTAGGTCTGTGATGTACATTTAAGATGAATTTTAATAAGATTTTTTTCAAAAAATCCTAAATTACAAAACTGTGACGTAGCTCTGCTGCAGCTGATACAGAGTTCAGTGTCTAGCTTGAAAAAGAGCAAAAACCAGAAGAAGACTAAGAGGAGGCTGTATAATAATAATCAAAACAAGGTTTTGATTTATTTCTACAAATTTTACTTCAGTTACATTATGCCACTAAAAAAAGGCTGTTTTCTGAGGATAATTTGCAACAAAACATAACTTCCTCCTTGGGTGCATATGTATTGTATATCACAACAGAAATTCGCAACACATTAAGTCAAGTTACGTCAACTTTTTAACTGGCATGCTTAATTACACAGAAATCACTCTAGGTAACTCATATTGTACATTTCATATTATTATTCACTTTATTGTTTTGGTTTACCATATTATGACCATATTTGTTTATACCAATATTTGCTTAACAGGTTCAATAATATTACACTTTCCATAGCAGAAACTTATCTTACGTTCCATTAATTCAGATTTATAAGCAGTAAATAATTAATAAAAGGCTTATAGCACACTTAAACACACCGTTTAGTAGGTGTACGCAAAACAACTCTAGCATTTTCTATTAAGTATTTGTCAGTAACCTACAAACAGATAATGAATGACTGGCAAAATGTACTTGATTAGATTATGTTATTATAAGATATGTATTAGGTAATTATGGCTAACAATTACTTTCGGCTATAATATAAGAAATTCTTTAACTCTCTATGACAAGGGATTCTTTAAGGCCATGAGATGCAGCCCAAAGGTCTGGTACAAATCTTGGACCTGGAGTTAAAGACTGTTTTTGTAAAGCGTTGTTCTTAAGACCAAGAATTAACTCTCAAGCTCAATTTACCATAATGGAGTTGAGAACACATTTATAAACCTGTTTTAAACCTGCCTGTGAATGATTTGTGTACTGCCAACTTGATTATAAAAAATACTAACACACTGTGAGGATTTGTTCATGTGTGTAATCATATATCATTAAATATGATTAAGGCTAAGTTATGTTGCCATTAATCATTCAGTAACTGTTTATACACCAGATGCTAAGATTAAAGTTGACAAATACATTAATGAACACCCCAAACATCTGTTTGTGTACAGATGCATTGTATGTCATTAACTATTTTTTATTAAATGTTCATACAAAGTTCATCGATGGTTAAATACAGGGTTAAAGTATAACAATTAACTGATATCAGGCAACGGGGCTGGAGACGGTGCGTGTAATTCTCTTCTCAGCCGCAGGGGGCGACATCTCTCAGCCTGACGAACACCACGGAAGTTTTGATTGAACGGAACCTCTGACGTGTCAAGTTACCTCCATTTTCCTGAAGACGGAAACACCTTTAAGAGGGAAGATAACGTATCACCCGTGTAAGTGTGAAAAAGACACTCTAAAGAAGCCACTTTATTGCTAATAGCGCAGAAAGTAGTCGCATAAAAATGATGCGTTTGCTTACAAACAGTATCATCTGTGTGATAGTTAGTGTTACGATAGTCAGGACGCTAAGAGAAAAACAGTGATTTGCTGCTAAGAGCTAACGTAAACTTATAGATTTGATGACTTATCTGACTTTCTCCAGTTATTTTCTACTCGTGTGCCTATACTTGTATAAGCTAAAGTAGAACTAAATGTAATTTTAAAAAAATACAAGCACACCGAAAAGCAGTTAGTCGTTACTGCCAATTAAACGTAACTGGTTGAACAAGTATTCACATTTTACACAAACAAGCAAACGTTTTTTTTGTCGGGTTGTATTTGCGTAAGCCTACGTTAACGTAAATTGGCAATCAAACAGTGAATATCAGAGTACTTCAGTGAGCATCAATGGGTCCTCAGATGCAATAATCCTTGGGTCTTACGGTCAATGATAGACTACCTTAAGAGGAGCCACATCTGGCCCCATTTGTTACTTCAATTTAAGGCCCGGAAAGAAACTTCAGTATAAACACGGTTACAGTCTTGGTCTGGAATAGAAAAGGGTTCATAAACTGGTCATCATATGATGTTTAACGTGTGGCACACAAAAAAATTTACTTTCAGATAATTGAAGATGTCTTTTGGATTTCTATACTTTTCTTCAGAGAAGAAATGTTGTTTAACAACTTTCTTGGTCACAGTTTTCTGTTTTTTCATGTGAGACGAAACCGTCACCTAAGTCATCAAAGTAGAAAAGCTTTAAAAAGGTTATGCTTGGCTTTTCGCATTAAAAATCACTCAGTCAGTTATTTTATGCTTTTTGCAGATTAAAGTTAATTTATTAATTTATCATTCAATTTTATCTCTACAGCTCTTTTCCAAATCATATTAACTATTAGCCACAACTTTCTCCTGTCCATAATTTCAACATCTGATCTGATGTTTTTCTTTGACTTTCTTTTTTCCAGCCAAAGTACTGTCTCATCAACAGCCGCCATGGGAAATGTTTTTGCAAATTTATTTAAAATGTTCGGGAAGAAAGAGATGAGGATCCTAATGGTGGGTCTGGATGCTGCTGGAAAGACGACTATTTTGTACAAACTCAAACTTGGAGAGGTTGTGACAACTATTCCCACAATAGGTAAAATAATCATGTTCTGCATCAGACAGTTAAATAGCTGTAATGCATTTTACATCACTCATTAATATAGAATTTTTCTAGGAAGCCAGTTGACAGATGTTATGTGCCTTTATCACTTTTAAATAAGAATATTTTAGTTTTTTTTCAATGTGATTTTTATTTTGTCTTATAGGTTTTAATGTAGAAACAGTAGAATTAAAGAACATCAGTTTCACAGTGTGGGATGTCGGTGGTCAGGATAAAATTCGTCCACTGTGGCGTCACTACTTCCAGAACACACAGGGTACGTTCAGATGTGTCAGAACCTTGGTACCTGATATTTGTTTGTTTGAAATCAATGCATTTATACTGAGCTTTATTTAATACTCATTTAATTTGCACTGCTTTGTATTAAAATTATACAGTACATATTTAATAAACATGTATTTGTTCTTCATTTGATCTTTTTCCAGGTGTCATCTTTGTTGTGGACAGCAATGACAGAGAGCGTTGTACTGAGGCTCGTGAAGAGCTCATAAGAATGTTGGCTGAAGACGAGCTGCGTGATGCTCTGCTCTTAGTAATTGCCAACAAACAAGTAAGTCGAACTCATTAAAAACTTTGATATAAGGAGGTGTATATCACAAACAATTTCCTGCAAGTTCTTCCTTTTAAATGCACAGGGTTGGCTTTAATCTTAATATCTCACTGTTTCTTGGCTTTAGGACCTTCCACATGCTATGAATGCTGCAGAAATCACAGACAAGCTTGGTCTTCACAACCTTCACCACAGGAACTGGTACGTCCAGGCGGCTTGTGCCACCTCTGGGCAAGGCCTCTATGAAGGACTTGAGTGGTTGTCTCAACAGCTTAGGAAGCATTAGTAATCACAATCACTACCCACGGCAGATGTACTCCACCTAATTTCTACTCCAGCTAATCTCTTACCTTGTCCAAAGAAAGAACTGGATGCCACCCTCACCTCAGCCGCTATTTTCACAAACATACAGACCATAGGTGGCGGTAAACAATTCTTGTAACACTGTTGTTTTTTTATTTTTTATGTTGTGTAACTTAATATATTTGGTAATGGGGCAGCTTCTTGTATTCTTACAAATAAATATTTTTGGTGGTTGTACGACAGCCGTTAGCACATGCAATAAGAACAGGGAAGAGATGGAAAAGGATTTACCAGCACATCACTGGCCCCAGGACTTCAGTCTAACTTGATGATGTGATCTGCACATGTGATCTAGTCACATAACTGTAGAGGGATTTTTTTTTAAGGGGCTGAATTTAACTAAAAAACAACAACAATGCACTACTTGCACGTACTATGGTTGCTTAAACCAGTGACTACATGCACCAGTCCCCCAAATTATCATTTACTAACACTGGCATGAACTATTTATATTCTGTAATAATGTTTATTTTGTTACAAGTTGACAACTCCCCTCTGTCAACACTAACAAGCCTTCGCTACACTACATGTTGGTTTGAATTGAGAAACAATGCAATGATCTCACATCTCACTGCTTTCCGGTCGTTTGAAAGACGGTCTTTTGAGTCAGCATTGGATTTTTGTATTTCTGAGTCTCAGGTTTATTATGTGCCTTTGCAATATACTTGTTAGAAAAAAACGTGCGTATTTACTGGGTGTTTACATCATTAGCATCACAGGAGCAGTTACCCCACTGAGTAATAAATGCAGCAGCCCTGCACTGTAACTTTTTACATGTACTGCGTTAAGTAATTGTAACTAAAGGACACTACAAGGCACTGCAGAGGTACTACTGCCTTCACTAAAGGCTTTAGCAAGTCATGTCTTTGTAAAGTCTGGGGAATGGCATTTTAATAACACACTTGAATTATTTTCAGCTCCATGTGCAACACAGGTAGTCAGTATTTCTTCCTTTAAAGCACATTATCCTTGGGAAAAACAGGAAGCCAGACTTGCCTTCTTATACAAGACACATGTTGCCTCTTATTTTCAAACTCCTTTCTGAAAGGTGTGGAAATTACTGTACTGCTCTGAAGACTTTCATTTGAGTTTCATTAAGCATTTTTTTTAAATATTTAACTGCTTAAATATTTTTAAGTTACACTGTTTTTATGCAAACATTTTGGTTTGGTGATGAAAATGCAATGTAATTTAGGTGACTGGATAAAATAAATGTTTATTCTTTCACTCTATGCAATAAAATTGCTGAATGTTAAGGTTTGGAATGAAGCTTTTTTCCCTGCTCGGTTGTAACTTGTCCTTCTGAAAACTTGCACACCTAATCATATAACTCTTAAACATACTTCAGGGCTGCGTCGATTGGTCAGCCAACACAATATTAACAAAGCTGATGTTTTAGTACGCCTGACATTGTTTTATCCGCTTCTCAGTTGTGACTATGTACTACTTTTCTGTTGAATACAATTTTTAAAAAGAAATTAAAATGCATATGTAAAAGATGTATGTATTTGTCTTTTGGGACAAAAGAAGCAAGTGGAAGATGTCACTATTGACTCTTAAGACCTTATATGGACAGGTTTGACAATTATCTGATGTTGTAATGACAGCAATTCATGGAAAATGTAGGTCATTGATAAAATACAAGTTTTAACAAAACTAAAAAGCTGATGTCATAGCAACTTGTTGGAACTATCACCCTTTGACCTGTGGAGAAATGTGATACCCCAAGGTGGTGTAAGGCACCTAATGTTTGGCTTAAAGCAGTAATGTAGAGAGCACACCCTGTTTCACATTGTGTAGGGGTTGCAATCTAGGACAGCATTCTTGCAGGTTGATTAGGCTGCTATGGTTAATGCAGCCAAGCCTATAAAACATGGCAGGGGAGTATGGTGGTGGTGGAAGAGGAGGGAGTTTGAGTCTTGGGTCCCTTATAGTGCTGCTTTGTATGGCTTCCTCTCCTGCTGCTCCATCAGCTTGGTTTGTATGTGGCGGTCTAACGGTACTCAGTCATATAAAAGGACCAGCCTGGTTTTTTGCACTCTTCTTTATGAATGCTTTGCTCTTTTTTAGTGCACCCCCCAGGTGCCAGCCAGCAGAATACCCTCTTTCAGACCAATTCAAGGCAAATGCAAACACTACAGTCTATTATGACCAGTGAAGAGCATTCCAATGGTATCGCACCAGTAAGGGAGCTGAACCTAGAACGGTGAGGGATTAAGGAGTGCTGGCATGACTGAAAAAAGAAAAGGACCAGAGCTGCTGAGTAGATGCACAGTGGGATGGGGAGATGTGTAAGGACGAAAGTGGCGTCAAGGAGCATCTTGAAAAACTGTCAGGAAAAACAAAAAGGAACTCGCTTGGTCCTGAAAAATATACGAGTAGACTTAATTTTCCATGAGATATTGCAATTTTTTATCTATAGAAGAAAAAAAAAAAAGAATGTCAGTTTTGATATTGTAATATCTTAAACCTTTCTCAAGTAACTTCTTAGTTTAACACCAAAGCCTCTATATGACCTACAAAAGCATATGAGACAATCGGCAAGAAGATTGCCTGCTTCTACATGGTTATTCTTGTCTGTTACCAAGTTGGAATCCAAAAATTTTAACTATTTTTTTATGGCTGAGTGCAGAGGATGAATTGAGATGTCTCACAGCTTGAAGAAAGAAGTTGCTCTTTAGTCTTCTTGAAACAACATCAAGAGTGAATGTTGAAACCTAGTGATAGCTCGACAAAATTACTATCACCCTTTACTTGCAACCATATCTGTCAGTTATAGTTACAGTATAGTAACAACTAAGAAAGAAAAAAAATGTGAAAACTAATCTGCAGCTTTCATTTGCTTCAAAAACAAATGTGTTAGCAGAACAAGATATTAAAGACAGCAGAAGTAAGAAACAGGACCACTTTTGTCCACAGATGCTGCTAGAAAGGTCCATGGAGCTGCTTTAAGCTGTGTTAAACAGTGTCAGTCAAGCAAATCTGATTGCAAATAAGAAAGGATGGGATTTATTTTAACTATGATTTTCTAAGATTTCCTTAACATTATTAACCACCAGGGACAGACATAAGAAAAAATAAAACACTTTGTTTGCTTTGCAAAATGTTTCATCAGGCATATATTTTTTTTAAAAATAGAGAAAGTAAAACCAAAAAAATCACCACCAACAACAATATAGACGATATTATTAGATTGTTTATTCACATGAAATGAGTTAAAACTTCCTTGTCAAACATGACACAATAAAAATCACAATAACCACCGGTAACCTACGATCAAAGAGGCCAGAGACTCTTGCTCAGACACATCAGACCGTTTCCATCCTCAGTCTGTTTGGCTGGTCAGGGTAAATGAGGTCTTCAGGGCCAGCAGATCCAGCAGATCTGCTGTAGAGCGTTCTGTCCGTGTTATAAGTCTTTGAATTGGGGGGTGGGAAGGACATTAGTCGTCCGAATCTGTGTCGTGGCGCCGCCTGTGGCTTTGTGTGGCACCAGCAGGGGCTGTCTTGTGGCTGACAGGGTTAGTGGGGACAGAGGACCCCCCATCAGAGGAGTCTGTGTCATGTCGCTGCCGTCGTTGATGGGGGTGGGAGGGATGTCGCTCGGCCTTTGCCCCCCCCCTTGAATGGCTGTCATGGGGTCTGGCTCCACTCTGACTATGGTATGATGGATTATGATGATGGTGGTTCTTTCTCTGCCTGAAGAGTAAAAGGACACAAACAATCCATGATTAGTGGTGGTTTGGGGGAAAGATGCTGTAAAGCCGGTGGGCAAGAAGCTGCCTGATGAGCTTTGTAGTGACTTAAACAGGAAACACACAATGACAGCTGTAACTCAATATAAGTGGCTATTTTGAAGACAAATTTCTGTACTTTTCACAAACTGTACAATGAGTTTTATACACTATCAATGTGTTCTTTCAAATTACAATTCTTCCCTCTCTTGCACAAACTACTGCAGTATATTAATTATATTATCCAATCTAGTATGTCCCCCGTCAATATAGACCAGATCTGTAAATTTAATCTGAAATCTTGTGATAAACTGACGCCAAATTTAAAAGGTCATGCTTCAAGATGCTGTAAATGACAGTGCCTTGGTGCCCTCTAGTGCTGGCAGACGAAATCTTTTCTACCTATAGCAAGTCTGTAAGGATAATACCACTGACATAAACTGGATTTATATACGTAATAAAACCTCTGTGAAATTCTTTTAAAGATCAGCTTTTTTTGGACGTAGAAGTGATAACATGGGTTTTTATTATTAAGCCACACTTTAAAGTGTTCCTGTTATTTTGTTTACCAGAAGGCAACAGGTGACCATGAAGTATGAACCAACCTCTTTCTGTTGTCGTCTGACTCTGATGAGGACGAGTCTCTTCTTTGCCTTTTCTTCTTCTTCTCCTTCTTCTTTTTCTCCTTTTTACTTTTCTTTTCTTTCTTTTTCTTTTTGCTCTCGTGCCTTCAGTTAAAAAGGAGTGAAGATATTAAGGAGAGAAACTGGATGCAGTGTTACATTCTGTCCAGTAGAACCAAGTCTGTTTTTTTGTTTGTGTAATATCATAAAAGTGTTCAAAGAGTTTTCATAGGTAGATACTAATACAATTAATACTTACTTTTCTTCCACATTCATTTCTTCTACACTCTGAGATGTCTTTGTTGATGAGGTTTCTGGACGAGCCTCTGTTTTGTGGTGCTGTAAAGTTGGAACAGAAATGTAAATTAAAGAAATAGAGTTGTAAAATGTTTAACGTTATCTGTAAATATAGAGGAAACAAAAAAACACAAACCGTAAAAACAGGCAGACCAATTTTAGCTGCCTCCTTTTCCTGCTGAGAGAGCACCATTTTCCTTGACCCTGCACTGTAGATGGAAACACTAATTTAAAAGGAAACACTCAACACTCATAGTGCATTATTATAAAATGCTCTCTTGCCACACATAAATGTCAAGTGAAACATTTTAAAATAATAACAGAAATACATAGTGGTGAAAGGCAGAGATGGGTATTAACATTTTCCTACCAATATGATGTTAGCTCTAAACCAAACAATATTATTCTCATAGTAATAAAAAAATAAAATGCACGACCCTAATGATCCAAAACCTTCAAATATTACCATGTTAGAGCTGTATGTGGGACCTTTATCATTGATTTTGCACATATTCTCACTTGTTAATTATATGTCTATTACTTACAGGGTTGAAAATGTATAAATTCCATTAAATTCTTTTGCTACACATAATTCAATTTATAAGTTGTCACCCAAAATTGACAATGTTTTTCAGAAAAAAAAAAAAATTTACCTTGAACTTCCCAAACCTGAGACACGGTCCACATTTCTCTCTTCACCATCAACCTCTTCCCTCCTGCAAACATCTGCAAGGTCCTGATGTGAAAAATGAGAAATTCAAATAATTCAACCTTTTTTTGTTCCTTGAAAGTGTTCACAAGCTTGGAGTGAAAGCAGAACCAAACAAGGTGACGTACCTCTCTGGTCAGGCCAGTTGGTTGCCTCTTAATATTCTTGTGCCCTCTGAATGGAGAACAGAGAAGTTACAATGATCACATTTATTGGCCCACACATGCATTTGTCAACCAGTTCTTTGACAGGAAATTATACGTACAGTGCAGCCATCAGTGCCTCGTGCTCTGCAGCCTTGACAGCAGCCATTTCTTCCTCTTTAGTCAAAGGTCTGCCTCCTTTTTTGTCTCTTGCGTACCATGTCAGATCTTTACCTTTTTGCCATCGTCCTACTGGGGCCATCAAAGAGTTCCCTGGAAAAACAAGACAGAGAAAGTAAGAACTCTCGAGAAAGATGTGTTCTGCATGTTATCTCTAACATATTGTTCAGCTGAGGTTTACAGTTTTGCAATGATTGTGATCGTGATGGCATCAACCATGAGAGGCACCTTTTCAGATGATAATTAGAAGATGCATATTGTAAGATGCTTTCATACCATCAATAGTAAATTAAATAGGATTTTAGAATGAAAAATTTTCTGATGATCAGACATCAATTCCAGTTATGCAGGTAGTGCAGTGCCCAACTTAAAAAAATGTTGTTTAACTCACAGTCCTTATCGGGAGTCAATAGAACAATTTAAAAGATTGTCATAACTTTATTTTTTTAAGTCTTGAAGGTTAAAATGATATGATGAATGATATTTTCAATAGTTATTATTTATCATTTCCAACCATTTTCTTATTTTTGCATTTAAGATTTTTTTTTATTGAATTTTTCATATTGATTTTATAATTTAATATTTTATCCATAGAATATGAAGTAAAAAATTGACCTAGCTCAATTTCAAGAAGCCAAGGAGGTGCCATCAAATTATATTTTTTGCATAAAACTTAAAGATTTAACAAAGCTTGAATATCAAAAAAGTCGAGTCAGTTTTGCAGGTTGCCTCACTGACTAATCATTGCAGCTCTATAGCGGTTTGGTAGTTTTGGATATTGACTTGACTTTCCAAAAGAACTAGAACAGCACAAATTAAGTTCTGTTTAGGGGCCAGACTTTTCCTTTTAGTGTAACACGTGAATGAAGACGATTTGGCAGTGATATTCCACATTGAAACAGGTGCTGATTTTCCCATATCTTAAGTACTCTGCTACTTATAAAGTATAACATTAATCCTTTAATATATCGATAACGTGTGCTAACGAGTCCCAATTTCAATTCGATCCACTGGACAAGTTGTGTGTTCTTGTTTACTCTTCTGTGTCACAGCTGTGCGGCTGCTGCGTAATTCTTGTGTGGCATGCTGATGTGTTGACAGCGGTGTGGGCTCAAACAGTAAAGAGGTTACGTGTGTCTGTTCGCGAGGGGAAACGAGAGAAGCGGGGACCTCCTGTTTGCAAAGTGGAAATCGGGACCTTAACCGAGCGGCTGACGTTATACACAGTCAAGGCACTTTGTCATGAGGGACTCTACGACTAAAGGTACGGAAAGGATGCACGTGGAGTGCTAAAACCACAGAGTTTAGATTAAGTGTGACTCAACAAGTCCCTGGTGGGCTCATCGTTGCGGAGAGCTAACGTATTAGCCGCTGGTGTTCTTAGCACCGATAACAGGCATGGCCAATCAGTGATTTTGACTTACCGAGATAATTTTCTCTGTGTTTATCAGTTTTCACGTCGTCCCAGTTGAACTGGTCCTGACCTCCGCGTACGCCCCCAGATCTTGAAGAACCAAACATTTTGAGCCGGTTGAGGAAAGTCACGTTAGTGTGTCGTTAGCTCAACCAACTGACTTAGCCACGTTAGCCTACGAGCAGTGCGACTGATCAGGCCCTCGGCGTTCACTCATCCGGGGAGTTTTGCGGTGTGTTTAACTTCCTTCTTTTGATCGGGACAGTGTGTTTCCTGGTGGCAGTGTTTACTTGGAGAACCGCGGCTGATCCGGCAACAGGGTTTGCTGGTTGTTTTCGGGAAAGGCTACATAACAAACAGCAAGAATTGGTTAAAACAACGTTCAACAAAAGGTATGCTACGCTATATAGCTGACGTTACTCTAAGGTCCTTAAAAAAAGCTGTGGCAAGAGAAGTCTCTGGTCGTGTGTATATGTGTCCCTTCGTTAAGATTAAAAACTAGAGCTATTGTTATATTTCAAAACTGCGGCGTTTTTTCGTCTCCTCTCTAAAGCCATTATTAATAAAACTCTGCGTTTTGTGTTATGTCGCGCGCACTCTCGACGCTCGCGAACGTAACGTGTTGATGTTTTGGCCCGCAGTGATGACGTAGGCAGCGCAATTTCCCTAATGGCTCTCACAGCAAAGACGCAAAGCGGAGGAAGGAGAAAGTCCTCCGGAGACGGGCCGACAATCTTGGACTAACGTAACTCCTCATGTACTTGAGATATTTTTCCAGGCTAATGTCAGGTAGGAAGGAGGAAAAATGTCTCTTTTCGGCTGTGTTTTAAATGATCTTCATTTAAATCTAGCTCACGCTGCCATTCATTGCCTTCAGCTGAGTGTGATAGAAGTGTGTGATAGTGTTGAGTGTGATAGTATGAGATTGTTTCTGCTGCGTTGATGAAGGTGATTGCTGTGTGTTCACTGAGCAGGAATAAGTTTAGCTGATGCAACGTTACCGTGGTTTAATTATTAGAGGGTTTTCTGCTTTAAAACTGGCGTATTGCATCCCTCCTTGTTCAAACTATAAATGAGTGATGTGCGTAGTGTCAAATGCTAGAAGACACTACTTGATTAGCTTAATCCATGCGTTATTCCTTGTAGATAGGAGTGATCAGTGAAAACAGTTTGACTATTGAGGGTTTTAAAAGCTGCTGTAGTTAGACCGCAGCTATTTTGTAAATGGTTACGTTATCTAAACTCTGTTGAGCTTTCAAAATGCCTACATGTGTCTACGTATGCTCAGTATGTGTTCAACCTTTTTCAAGTTGCATACCACGATGTAGTCTAATGTCGAGGTGACTCCTGCATTTTTGACTCCACTTACAAATGATTACAGTAATCAAACATTTACATACTTAAAAATCAACGCACAAAGGTATATACACATTTTTTAGTTTTTTTTTTTTTTTTTTACAGGAAATGCTTTGCTGGTTTGCATTTACAGTCCTTAAAAATAGTAATTCAGCATCACACGTGCGTCACATTTTTACTGCACCTTCGTGTAAGTCAAAGTGCACCTTGCATTGCTGAGTTTGTATCTGTCAGATAATTTTGGCACCACATTGCACAAACCTCTGACACCAAGCCATAATAAAACAGGGAAGGTGCTACAATGCAATTCCAGTGTGCGTTATTAGAGTTGATTATAGCATTGGACCAAATGAGGATTAGAACAGGTTGAACAGCCACCCGCTTAAATACAAAAACTCACCTCTTTGTTTAGGCTGAACTGGTCTAACAACACTGCTATTTTTAACAACTTATATTTTTGTTTTCACAGCTGGGTAGTCTGTCAAAAGTTCTTAATATTGATTATTAAATAATGCTGTTTATAAAATGTCAGGGGAAAAAAAAATAAAATTTTTACTAAGATTATATTCTCAAATGGCTAATTTTGTTCAACCATCAGTTCAAACCAAATATACTGTCATATTAGAATAAGACAAGCATTCCAGAAGCTGAAACCGTCTTCTTCATGAATTTTGTGTAGTTTTTCATTACATTTTTAAACAACTAATTGCATGATTAATTTATTGTTTCAGCTCTCACACTGAACACGCAGCCGACTATATTAAACTGATAGACTTGACAGATTTCTCATGATTTGAATTTCACTTTGTGCAAATATCAATCACATGGGGTTTAGTTCACATGATTCAAGTTAAGCACAGTGCAGCTTCCAATAAAACGTCTGATTGTGAAGTCACGTCTCTCATTTCCTGTCAGGCAGGCCTAAGTACAAATGGTTAATTCTTTTGTAGGTGTTGCATTGTATGCAGCTGAAAGTTTCAGAGGCTCTTTTCAGGAAAAATGCGGATTTAATGCTGTTACATTTTAGTTTTACAGAAGTCTCATTCTTCAACCAAGATCAGTAACACCTGCTTGTGTGCTCGACTTTTGCTTTGACATTGTGTCACACTTGACCTGCAAACTCACAACTCATAGATATTTATTTTGTAAGTCATTTTAAATGGCCATATACTGCTTAGGGTATTAATTAAATAGCATATTCAGTCTGACAATTTGTGACCTGTATAATCTGATTTAATTATTGAGAACCCCAAAAATCGTAATAGATTTAGTAAATGATTTAGTTGTTCCAGTACTAATTATCCTTGTTTTTGGAGCAAGAAAAGTTACAAAGCTGTTAAAAAATGTTATTGTTTTTAATGACTACAATATTTTTAGTAAATAATTACCACTCTATCATATTGACAGTATAAATAGTCAATCAGCAGAATATTGATCAGCAAAAGTTCTGATTATTACTTATTTGTTATTTATAAGGTAAAAATGCGCGTATTATCTGGTCGCAGCTTGTCATTTGTGAGAACTAGCTATTCTGCTTACATATAACTGCAAATTTAATATCTTTATGTGAAATGCAAATTGCCCAGATGAAATATAAGAAACCTCATAAAATCTTGTAGTGGAAATTTGGATTAATATGAATTTCTGGAGAAAAAAAAAAAGTAAAAACATAGAGGCTTCTTTATTGACCGCCGACATGGAAACTCCTGCACCTTAAAAAGCCATATGTTGCTGTTTACGGTGGGCTTTCAAGAGGCAGTGGAGGATGCCTATTGTCATTTGCACCTGCAAAGAAAACCTCCCCTAATCCATTTTACCTGGAGACAAGAGGGGTCACAAAATGCTGTGATGGGATTCTTGGCTTTAAAAAGATCTCTTAAGTATGCTGAAGTCCAGCACCATTCACCGTATTTATGTTTGGATAAGGCTAATACATATGTTTTATTCATAACTTGGAACATTTCATATGTAATACATCCTTTTCATTCATTCTGGACATTTATGTCATTAATAGATCTATACACATCAAGATCAACAATCATGATAATAGCTTTTTGCTGCAGTTCTTTAGTAGTTCAGTTACAGAGCTTTCACTGGTTTCCTACTACAAATGTCGATATGTAAGATACTTAAGGTTGTCAGAGAAAACTAGCTGACTTTCTGTTACTCTGAAATCTTTTCTTTACTCATAGAAAAGCTCATGTTAACAGTTCAAACAACTAAGAAAAATCTTTGTGCTTTTGGACTTGAAATATAACACATGCAGATCTTAATTGTAATAGCACAAACAGGGCTCACACAACATATTAAAAGTTGGAAAATGTTTGTTATAAGATAACTTATTTCACAGTTGGGATGTGAATGAATTAATACTCTAATTTAAAAAAGGTTTGATTTTCAGCATGATCTGGTGTTTCACCTGCTCAATCAATCCTATACTAGTAAATCAAATAACTTTTTACCTGGCATGAAAAATAACAAGCTTTTAATAATCATGATTAAAACACACAATCAACGCTAATGCTAATGAAAGCTAGTAAAACCAGTGTGACAGTGTGTATTGATTGTTATTAAGAGAGAGGAAGTATGAATATCAATTTTTTACAGTTGCATGTCTAAGATAGTATTTAGATGTGATGATAAAAGCTTCTGAAATTTCTGATTCAAGTAACATGAAAATACTCAAACATAACCTTGGATCATTATGAAAAAATCTGTTTGACATTTTAAATCTACTCAGGATGGCTTAATCTTCTAGTGTGAGAGAAACAGGGAGGGCAGAGCCACGTTTCCCTGCCCTCTCTGTTTCTGCCCTCCCTCCTGCACTCTTACACAAACTCCCAGCACATGATCACACCCGCTTCCTGTTCACTCGCATTTTGTCTGCTCGAGATCCGTTTATCTTGAGGGAAGGTAAGGACAAACACTTCAGGCGTTACTTTGGTCTTTACTGAATAGCTTGCCTGTAATTTGTTAAAAATGAAAGAGAGGTTGTGTAGAATATATTACAATATAAAGAAGGAAAGACCTTGAGTAGCCGTTTTGCAAAGATATTACACAGTGCCGTGCTCACAGGTGTGTCATTGATTGGTTTGCGGTATAATTTAATTTAGAAGAAAGTTTTAGGTCCTGTTTACTTGAATATGAGCCTAAATCAGTATTGAAATCATTTTTTTTCCTCTCAGCCTCTTGTATTTCTTAGCTGTCCTGTTTTTCCTTCCATCACAAGCAGAGCAGCTTTGTCCAATTTGTAAGTAATTGCTCCTCAGCAGCACCATAGTAACCTCACGGCTTGCCAAGCTTTTGATTGCCGCTGCTCTTGTGGGAAATGTCTGGGCTCATCATCTGGCTGTTCATTTTATCGTGTTTGTCCCACCAGAGCGAAGCTTGTCTAAACACATTAACCCACTTCAAAATTATGAAGTCTTTTTTTCCAAGTCAGATTACGTTTATGCAAACTAATTTAGTCCTTTTGTGACTCACACTACAAGATTGTAGTCGGTAAGTTTCTTTTCCACAGCAGCACCCACTTGTTTCTTTAGCTGAGCTCTCTTCTCCACCTCTCCTGCAGCTATGGCTGGACCCAGGCCTGTGGTGATGAGCGGCCCGTCTGGGGCAGGGAAGAGCACTCTGCTGAAGAAGCTCATGAAAGAATATGATAGTGTCTTTGGCTTCAGCGTCTCCCGTAAGTCTGCCACTCTGCACTAAAGCATGTTACATAACTGTTAATGGTGTTTTTACTAATGGTGAGGCTTGCTTTTATTTAATGTATTTAAAACCTGTAGGTCATTATGGTTTCTTGGATATGTATGTGTGGACATGATGTCACTCATACAAGAAATACATTTTTCAGTAGTTTTTTTTTTTTTCTTTCTTGAATCATCCATAAATTGTCATGAAAGAGTAAAATAATTCCAGGAGAAAGTGTTATCAACTTCACATAACTTTTTTTTTGTGAAACTGCAGTATGTGACTCTAGTATGATAATATAAAAAACAGAGAAGCAGCATTTATCCAGTTTTGAGAAACTGAGGCCAGATAATTTTTTAGCATTTTTTGTTTCTTACATTTACTGCCAAAAAAAATGTCGATTAATGTATTAATTGATTAATAAAAATTTATCATCAACTCTTTTAATAGTAAATTAATCTTTTTATGTTGAAATGCAAAAAATTGCTCTGGTCGCAGCCTCTAATGTGAGGATTTGTTTTTTTTGTCTTTATGGTGAAAATTTATTAATATTTGACTGTCTTTGTCTTTTGACTGTGACTATCTTTGAATTGCCTGTAAAAATGAGTAATTCAAAGACATAACTGTGAGCTTTAGGAAAGTGTGATTGTAAATATCATGGACAAAAGTATTATCCAACTTATTTAATAAATAAAAGACAAGACAGAGTAGAGATAAAGTGCAGATTTTGACATAAATGTCTTATTAACCCTCAGATACAACAAGAAATCCCCGACCTGGAGAAGAAAATGGCAAAGGTGCAGCATGTTTCTCCTCTTTTATCACCTTTGTAACAGTAAATCACATTTGTTTGAGTCTGTGGTGTTGATTTCTTAATCTGTATTCTGTATGTCCCCCTTTTTGCGTTTCAGATTACCATTATGTTACACGAGAGGTGATGCAAAGAGCGATCGACAACGGTGAATTCATTGAGAGCGCAGAGTTTTCTGGGAACATGTACGGGACGAGCAAATCTGCCGTGCAAGATGTCCAGGCCAAGAACCTCATCTGCATACTTGACGTTGACATGCAGGGTGTGAAGAGCATCAAAACAACAGACCTCGATCCCATCTACATCTCTATCCAGCCGCCATCCATGGATGTCCTGGTAAGCGAACAAATGCATTACACTGAAATAAATGTTTGCACTTGTCTATTTTTACCTGCCTGAAAGTATTCCCAGGGTGTGACCTTTAGTGTTTTTAGCGCAGGTATCTTGCCATTCAGGTTTTGGATGCTCTGACTCTTTGTGATTCTCCAGGACGTTTTGTTGATATTTGTTCTTTTGTTTCAGGAAAAACGTTTAAGAGACAGAAAGACTGAGTCAGAGGAAAGCCTCCAGAGGCGTTTAAAGGCAGCCCAGGTGGACATGGAGTTTAGTAAGTATTATCTTTTTCCAAAAAAAACAAAACAAAACATTGTTAGTTTGTTTGTTTGTTTATTTGTTTGTTTATTTCATATAAACTTTATAAACAATATTCTGACCACAATTATATCTTTTTCTAGGTAGAGGACCTGGTGTTTTTGATTCAATAATTATCAATGACAATTTGGAGGTCGCCTATGGGCAGTTAAAAAATACTCTTCTCGAGGTGAGTTACCTGTGAAGATTATAGTTATTCCTGTTCCTATTCCTATTCCTATTCCTGCAAAATCAAACATGTTTTGTTTTATTTTTGTTGTTTGTTAGTTGTTGTTTTTTTTTTAATATACCTTAAATCTTTTTACATAAGCACCGGATCAAATGCTGAGTTAATCTGCTCTGATGTGAGCTTTAAATGTTACCATGTCTGGATAACTTTGGTACAACCTGCAGATGTTACTCAGCATGAACTCTAAGCAGCCAAGAATTAGCATATTATAAGCTAATTACATTTTTGTAAGTTTAAAAGTTGCGTTAGAAAAAGTTCTGCTCACACACTGGCCAGTTTTAGTTTTTACACAGAACACATCGCTTTAGCTTTTTATTACACCCAAGGCTTTAGACTACAACCTCACCTGATCTGGATCAATCAGCAGCTTACGGTGGCTGTTAGTTAACTTTGGATAACTCATTTCAATCAGCCATCATGTATGAATCTGTTTCCTGGGAAACCTACCTGTATAAGTGTTTTTTATTTTTGTTTTCCTTTTTTAGGAAATCAACAAAGTCAAGAAAGTCAAGATGTCCTCATAGGAGAAGGCAGCATCCTGACATGTTTTTAGTCCCGTCCAGCCACTCCTTAAAAAAAAACGCAGAGCCCCATTCCAGTTGCGAACATTCCCTCAGATGGTGGTCTGTGAACTTCAAACATCCCTTGGAGGATACAAATATGTAGGTTTTACATGGTGTTTAGAGGTGGTTATTATTGAAAGATAACATGCTGAAAAGTGGAACATTTTTTCTAGGAAGTGCTTTTAATTTCTTTTTTATTTTTTATGAAAGAGATACTCCGATAATGCTTACTTGATGTGTGATTGGCATGGTGTGCAAGGTTTTCTGGTGAAAAGGGTTTAGCTTTGTCCTCTCGCTGACGTGGACTACAAACCTGGAGTAACATTAACTTATTCCATCATGTGAATAAAACTAGTCTTTGAAGGAAGTGAAGAAGCATTTTATTTGTTATGTCAGTTAGAGGTGGCAAGTAATGTTACTTTTATCATGAATTCTAGTGTTAACAATAAAATAGATCTAAAGACGTAAAATGTGTTGATGACCAAAGCAATGAGATTTTGACATCAGCACGTTTAGTTTAGCAGGCAAACCTCATCCGAAAACACTACAACTGATTTATGGAGAACGTGGCGGCTTGTGACTGTGGAAATATTAAAACTATTCCAATGCTGGTAAATGCTTTTCTTTACAGTTTTTTTTAGTTGCCACAGAATGTGCTAACTCCATTAAAGTTTGGTTAACTGGAAAACTATAAACACTATTGTGTTCTAGTAGGATTGAATCCTACACTAGAGATAGAAAATGTCACTTAATGCAAAAAAATGTTTGAGTTTAGCTTCTTTTATTTTTGGTGGGTTGTAAGATCTGTTTATTTTACAGTTGTAAATTTTCAAAACTTTTTTTTATTGTGTGTTTTGTATCACTTTGCAGTTTCACCTGTACAGTACAATAACATTCAGTGGCCTGCTTTGATTCTTAACTAAAAGAGAAGTTTTTAACTTTGAAGGAAAATGAAATGGTATGTTTTTTTTAAGAATATATTTTGTAGAATAAGCACACAAATCCTCTTTCACTTGAAAACTAAATGAATATTTATGGCCCATCTGTAATTTGGTATTTTTTGATAAAAGTTTTTTCAACAGTTTTTTTCACTTGAATATAGTAACTAAATGTTACATCACACTTATTGAGAAGCATGCAGTCATTTTACATTTAACCAGCTCTCATAATGTGCTTGTTTTTGTGGCTAAAATGTCATTATGTATTCCTTGAGTCCATTAAATGTCCAGCTGTTATCTGTTAAAACTTAAATAAACATGTTACAACATAGTGTGGGAAGAGGAACTATTTGTAAGTGTGCTATGAAAGAATCTGGCCAAAGTTACTATTTGCCATAAATGTATTTAATTCAGATTTAACAGAGTACTCAAACATGTTTCCAAAAACGACACATGTACAGTACAAGCTATTACAAACCACTAGTGCTTTAGAATTAATACATAACATGATCGATGTTTCTAAAGACCTTGAAAAACAACCCAAACACCACAAATGTTTAAGGGCACCATTACAGTATTCTAGTCACTTCTTAAATTGCAGTGAGAAGGTAGTACATTCTGTGAACTCAAGTACTTCGCATAAACATTTGCTCGCAATAACAACATTACAAATCTGGTTACTCTGGATAACAAACACATCTGCTTTGGAACAGGAAATACATGCAGTCACTCGTTTTAGTCACTCAGTTGCTTACATGTGAATGTCCCTGTGAAATCCTGTGAGGTCACAGGTAACTGCACTGCATCAACAGACACAAATATGTCTTAAAAGCTGAGTATAAGATTCAATTCACAATTAATGACAGGAAACATCTGTTTCACAAAAATAAATGACATTTATGCAGTTACATGGTGGAACATCACACTGATGTTGAACAAGTAGTCAGCCTGACTGCTCATTAATTAAATCATTCACTAATGATTAAAGTATTGGAGAACTTATGTGATCAAACTGACTTTAACTGCATATCTTTGATTAACTTAAAAACACTGATTTTCAAATTCATGATCAGGTGTTGCATATTTCAGTGAATCAAAACTGAACTAGAAACATGAAACATTACCACGGTAATAGTCATAAAATTGAACATTTGCTGCTTCAGGAATCCAAGGCACTGCACAAGTGCAAAGGCAACATGTCTTAAAGGATACAAAAGTAAAACCTGACATTTTTAATGCTAAATAACCTTTACTATAAGTTTATGTATATAGCAAGAGTCTGTACTAATAATAAGTCAATCACTTAACATTGGTAGTTCAAGGTTCATGATTTTGTGAAGGTATTCATAAGAAATACATGATTTTCTTTTTACAGAATTAAAAACAGACAAAATTGCTTAACAGTAAAATCAGTAAAAAACCTTGTGTTCTTGCTTTCTGTCCTGTGTGTATATTGTGTAACACATTTAATGGATCATAAAGCAGTTGTAACAGAGCGGTGTGGGACTGACCTACAGAGACAGTTAAACCTACATTTTCCAACTTGCCTAGTCCAAAGAGGCCATCTGACTCTAACCATTTATCAAGAAAAAGACTCAGATGATGAGTCTTTTTTCTTATGGGCTGCTTCAAAATGGAATGGTTTGTCAAATGCAGTAAAAATATTTCAGGTTAGGATATGTCTCATTTATTATTTAAGCTGAAGTGTCCCCATTTAAGACTAAGAGGGTTTGCGATACCAAATTAAAACAGCTTGTTACTACTGGTTTTGATAAAGGTTCTCACTGATTTGAAGGGTGACTGGTTTCCCCACGGATGTGTAGCCGTAGGTCTGAGTTGACACTTTGGTTTTAAAGCTCTGCTGCCCACCTTCAACTCTTTGCACCTCTGAGCAGTATGAAGGTTTCACTTCCAGCTTTGCGTGGCTCACTTGGATGGGGACATGCCTTTCCGTCCTGGAGGGAGCTCCGCTGCCTTGCGGGACAGCAGATGAGAAGAGGCTGCTGGAGAGATGCTCCCTGAAGCGACTGAAGAAGCCGCTTCTCTGCCTTGGGACCACGACTGGACGACCCACGTTGAGGAGCACCGGCTGTCCCACTGTGGAACCGCCGATCTCCCTCTGGAGAACCGAGATCTCACAGGGCTTTTCTGCAGCGGGGTTGTTGGGGTTGGAGGAGCCGTAGGTCTCTCCTTCCTCAGGAACGTAATCCTCCAAATCTTCGAGGGTAAGGACGCGGCCTCCTTGAATCAGATTTTGAGGCTCCTGGTTCCTTAATGAGTTATGACCATCATCTTCGTCATCAGGTTCAAAGATGACAGTCTGTTGATCATCCAGGTCCTCGCTGTCCTCTCCATCTGGAGTGAGGACAGATGGGAGCTCATGTGGCTCTCCAGTGATCGCAGAGACAGGAGTAGACGTAGCATTACCCTCTTCTTCTTCCCAGGAGAGCGGCTGGCTGCTCACGTCTTCCTGCAGCTGTGCCTGCTCCACCAGCTTGTTGTTGGAGTTGTTAGCATTTGGATTTTCAGGTGGAGACCTCTTGGGTCTGGAGGGAGTAGCTGCACGATCAGAACCTGCAGGGGAGATGCCTCTCCTCCTGGACAGCCTGGGCGATTTATTGACCTTATACTCAATGACCTCCTCCACCTCAACCCACCTGGGCTTGCTCTCCACAACCCTGGCTTCAGCACCCTGGGGTTCTGTAACATAGAGGGTCGGTATGGTGGTTTTTCTCGGAGCAGGCATCCTCCTCAGCCTGGCTGTAGGGGGCTCTGGGGTGGAGGTCTCTGAACGATGGGCTCCGCTAACAATCAAGCCAGGGGACCTGTGCCTCCTCATGCGTGGGTTCTTCACCACGGTGGTTATAGTCTCCTCACTGGAAGAAAGAGAACAAGGCAACACAAACATCAAAAACCTCCCTTGCAGTTGTTGTTTTCAAATGTAAACGGGAGCAGCTGCAGTAATGAAGTTGACAGTTAAAGAAGACAACACCCTGGTGAAGACAGCCCATCCTTAAATTACCCTTGTGAAAGAATCCTTTGCACTCCGGTGTTAAATACTACAGAACAAAGCATTCATGGGGCCTCAGAGAGAAGCATGAAGTATAAACATGCTCATACATACACACTAAAAAGCTCCAAAATCACTTAGAAATCCATTTCATTTTTCAGTGAGCATTTACAGCGAGGCCAAAAATGAAACATTCAGTGAATCTGTATAAAAAAGCAGAAATCCGTCCTGAAACAAAAATCCTTAAAAGTTCTTGACGTTAACAAATGATTATACAGTTTGACATGAAGACTTCTTTTTAATAGTCTCCAGGATGAGTGATGAACAGAATTGTCTAGAAAATAATCTGATGTCCAACAAGACAAAAGACATGCTGCAGGCACGTGAATAAATTTAGCCTGTTCACACTTACATGATGATGGTTTTCTTTGGTATTCTTGTCTCCTGCTCTGTAACTAAGAGGAGGAAGCACAACGAATGAGATTTAGAGAACAAAATAAAAGAGAAAAATATTTCAGCAAGTTTAATATGCATCAACTGATACTACAGCTCTAAACCTGCACTAAAAGCTTTATCACAGGCATATAGGAGTCTATTTCTGAGAGGATTGAGTCAGTGTTCCTACCTTCAATACTGATGGCCTGCTCACTACTGCGAGCCACAGCAGAGACTGGAACTAAGTCAGCAGCACACTTGGCACTGCCCAGACGGTTGGAGAGCTGGAAAAAAGCAGGACAGATATAAACGACAGGATACTAACCACCACCTCAAACACAAAAAACACTATGATATGACTATACTGTATATATATATTTTTAATGTGCACTAACCTCACACTCATAGTGGCCCAGGTCTCTTTCTGTTGGGTTTTTAATAACCAGGACCAGAACGCCACTACGGAGCTCGCTGTAGGTCTGATACTTTTCTTGGTCGGTCAGCAGCTTGCCATCCTTAAACCACCTTGACCATAAATAGGTACACAGAGAGAGAGAGAGAGAGAGAGGGAGAGAGAGGTTAACACACAGTGCAGCAGAAGAGAGGACCTCCTGAATTTGTTTAAATGTTCTATAAATTTCATTCATGTGTTCATACCTGATCTTGGGGCTTGGGGCGCTCTGAATGACACAGGTGAACTGAGTGTCCTCACCAGCAACAAATACAGCATTCCTCATTTTATTCACGAAACGAGGAGGCACTACAAGAAATATGCCAAGATATAATGAATGTTTAAAACTATAGGTGTAATTACTGAAAATTATGTGTTTAGGTATTCCCTCAAACCACTGAATAAACCAATCTGTTGCTTGCAGAAAAAAATGGCCTCACAAAAACTTCCTTAGTCCGAGGTTCTAACTGTGACCAGTATGACTCATTTTTGATATTTTCTGTGTTATATATATCAAAGTATTTGGTTGTTTTAGAACAATATCACACTTTACGCCACTTACCCTGGACAGTGATCTTGCCAAGAGTGCTGGCATTCCCCGCTGAGCTTGTGGCAAAGCACATGTACTGGCCAGAATCATCTGCTGTCATGTTATCCAAGATCAGCGTGCAGGAACCATCAGGGTCCTCAATGATGATGTGGTGAGGATCTGCCTCCACAGGACGTCCATCTACATCCGACAATTAACACAATGCAACGCATTTAGCCCCAGATTCCGTTTGTACGAAGAAACTAACCAACGGTTTTAGGACAATTGGCATTACTATTACTAGAACAAATGGCTTAAAAAACATGGAGCAGGTGTCGTACCTTTGTACCAAGTGATTGTAGGTTTGGGTACTCCTGTGGCTTTGCAGGCCAGTTTAACAGTCTGTCCCAGCTCCGCTGTGCAGTTTGCCAGAATTTCATCAAAGTCAGGAGGACCTGTTCAAGGAGATAAATCATGAAAGGTTATTTTTTAGAATATCAAACTACAATCTGCATGATAAAAAAGAGAAGAGGATACATTAAAAAGTAAGATGGTGTGCTCCACTCACTCCACGCAGGCATGCTGTATCGCTGCTGCAGTTCTCTAAAGTCTCTTAGCCACGAGTTCTTGATGGTCACAGTTCGGGCCTGCAAGGTGTATTTCCTCACGGAGTCCTCACGTTCATGCCAGATCTCAAAGGCACGGTCATCACCCTCTACCGTCTCATTCACATCGATGTTATTTAACTGCAACAGGATAAAGAAAACAGAAAGCATCATTTAGACTGCTGATCTGGTCATATTGACAGTAAAAAAAGAGAAAAATGAATCATTACGTTAATCTTACCTTCATCATGTTCTTAAAGACGTATGTTTGAGTGTCAGTGTTGCTGTCCCTCTTGGGTTTGCAGATTACACAGTAGTTCTTAAACAGGAAGACGTGGCGGTGGTGACCCCTAGAGGAAGTTCGAATTCCTGGAGCCCCTTCCCACACTTGGAAGGGTCCCTAATGTAAAAGAAGAGAAGAAACTCATACATAAACAACATCAAGCAGGGAAAATCATGCTCTTGAAAACTGGTCTGATCAGGAATGCTGCAGTAACTCCATCTACCTGTCTAATCGGCTCTCCTAATACTTCTAGTGTGGCAGGATAGTTCTCGATCATGGAGACGTGGTGTGTGTTCTCAGAGCGCTGAGGGAGTGCAGACACCATGGCGTATGCTTCTTCCAGCAGGCAGCAGTTCTGGCCATTTCTTGCCTTGTTCCGAATAAGCTCCTGTAGATGTTGGAGAGAAGATTACAGTACATTTTAAATGAGAGAGATGTGTTTCTCTCTGTAACAAACCTAACAAACCTAAAAGAGTACATTCATATTGTGTACAAAAGCTGTTACCTTGAGAATGGCCTTGTACTTCTGTATCCTCTCCAGTGGCTGTTGGAGGGAGGTGTTGATGCTGCGCACAGGGGGATCTGCAGGGTCTGCAGTGGCTTGCACTTTCTCAGTGTACTCCTGCAATGTAGTGGACAGAGGATTCTTGATTTCATAAAATTATATTTAGCCTGTTATTTACAAAGCAATAAATATAGAAAGTAAATTAAATATTAGAAAGATACTAATGAAATTACAGCTTAAACTAAGCCGGCAAATCAAATTACTCGCACACTGCACAACACACAGTACAATAGTGGTTCTTACCTTGAAGAAGCGATGGACAGTCTTGTCACTAACAGCAGACTCAGCCTGATTTTGACCAACGAGATACAGGAGGTATTCTTCAAAGCCCTCCTTGTTCTTCAGGAAGCACATGGCTACATCATCATCTGTGTCACAGTCGTTCAACTTGGGGAGGAATGCCCTAAAAAGCAGGGAAATGATTGCATTTTACTATAAATCTCACCTGCTTTCATTTTTGAAAAAATAGAAGACTAAAATGACAAGTCATCAAGAGGTGAGCTCACTTGCTGTGGAAGGCCTTGATCTCATTGATGTTCCTGAATATGGAGTCCTTCTGGCTGCTGACCTCAGGCGGTGCATCGGGGCTGTCTGCGTGCTTCAGGTGATGGGAGGCAAAGAAGTCCATCTCTTTTATGAACTCTGATTCACCATTAATCAGATCTTGGATCAGTTGGCTGGGGGCATGAAGTAATAGTTTGTTATGGCACATCTTGTAGTTGAAGCACTTGCTTAGTGAGTGTATATACATGTGTTTTACTTACCATAATTTCCTCTTGTATTCACCCTCTGACACCTCCTCTACATTTGCCTCCGGGAGTTCGCCCATATCAGCAGAAGGCTGAAAGAAAACATATTTTTTAATATGACCTTGAACATGTTCAAAGACCTCAGGACAATAATTTGATGTGTGGTGATAAAAGTTCAGATGTTCTGTTGGCTTTAGTTTAAGACATACTTTGAGTTTCTTGTCCAGGTAGGCAGGTGAGACCCAGCCTTGGCGGGATGGTGTAGTTTTGGTGGGTTTGGTCCGGACTAACCATTTAAGCGGATGAGCTGAGTCCAAAACCTCAACATACTGTCCCTCCTTCAAAGAGATGGACTCTTTGCTTGCTATGGTGGGGGTGTAGTCAGCCGTTGCCACATAGATGTCAAATATCTGTCAAAATAAGTACATAAATGACTGAATAAATGTGGTTCTACAAAGTTGTAACAACAACATAATACCAACACAGTACATACAGTTGTCCTTGCTCTCTTGATTCTCTTGACATTTCTACTTCTGTGTGTGTAGAGGTGCTGCTTTTAAAATCTAACTAACATTTTCACTAATTTCACAAAATAAATTCAACATTGCTTACATAGACAAGTATCTGATCTCCTTTTTCTGATATCCACTTGTTATAAAGAGGTCAGAGACCAGGAGGGGCAGGCAGGAGCTTGTTGTGTGCGGTTTACTGATGACAGTAACTATTAGTCTGATTAATTTGGATTGCTGAAGCAGGTAAAAACTTCAAGTTTGAATAGTCAAACAATTCACACCAAGAATCCTGTATCTCACCTCTCCTCTAGCATCTCCCTCATCAGACTCAGAGGACGAGTCAGCGATGAGAGAGGGAGGACGAGAGCGGCCGTGATGAGGGGATGGAGAAGGTGTCTTGGTCTCATCATCACTGTCACCACCTGGGACGCGTAATGAAGCTGAGGCAGCAAGGTTGGAGGGAGGCAAGCAGAGGAAACCAGGTGAATTGTGCAAAGAACAAGTGAATGTACCATTATAGATTTTTTTTTTTTTACTTAGTTTGTTACTTATGTAACAAAAACACTTGATGCTAGGACAGAAGATAAGATAACCAGACCAAAGCTAACATAACCAGAACGTGGTTTGCTCTAATTAAAAATAAATCTTTTTTTTTGCTTCTATTGGGTAGCACTTAAAAGCACCCACTTCACTCACTTAATCAGTGCTTGAATGAGGGAAAGCCAGTCACATTTCAAGCAATAACAAACAACTATGCAGACTTCTGGTGCTTTTATTCAATGGTAATGTTCTTTTAAGCATGTAAATCAATATCAGTTTGATTCAATTTTCAATAGTTATGAACTTTAAGAAAAAAAAAACAACTGAAGTAAAAAATTCACAGCAATCATTTCATTCTTAATGCTTTGCTATGACTATGTTAGTACTGGGACAACATGCATGAAAAAGCTACAGTTCAGATAAAACTTGTTCTCTGAGCTCTCAACATACATGTCTGTCTGTGAGCATGTATTCCAGCTAAAAGTTGGTCAGACAGTTAAGTCATTTCAAAATCATTTTGAAATACATTTGGTAAAGACAGGATTGACAATGCATCACGAAATATAAAGGCACCGATGGGATGAAAAAGGAACAACATTTTGACAACTATAACGCAGACAGAAAAAAAGGGAAACCATTGTGACTGCACCTGAATGTAAAATGCATGTTTCCTGCCATATGTAAAAGAAAATGTGAGTTAAAACTGTTTGCGTAAGTCATCTGCTAAGACCACACAAATATCCATGTGAAGGAGTATATCATTGTGAAGCCGATGCACTCAGGATACATACTGGTCGTTTTGGGCCAAGATTTCATCCACTGGAGCACTTCTTGATTCTGTAAGCTGTCTGCATAACAAATTAATGATCCGATGAGCATTGAATAGGGTTGCTAAACTGATGGATGTAAAGGTGGTAGTGAAATGATGTCTGTATGAAGCAATGGGAGGTTTTAAGTCATGTACTCAAGAATAAACCAAAACATGCTAAAAAAAACAACATTCCACTGTCAAGTTTGGTGTCAATCTCAGATCTGTTTGAAAGTGAATTTTGATTCAAGAATTATAGTGTTAAAACATTCATAAAAACATCAAGATCACAATTCTTGAAGACTTTGAATGAATTCACTCATATTGAACCAAACCTGACCAGCATGTTACACAACACTTAGCAGAAGCAGCATATCCAACATTACCTTTGGGTTATTAGAATACATCCAGCTTTTTTGTATACTTGCGTACTTCTTTTATAAATAACAACTAGCAAAAACCATTCATGTTTCAAATGCAGTATCAAAAAACTACTACTTTGTTTCAGGCAACCTGCAGTGTTTTTTTTTTTTTATTGCAACCACAGTTTACATCACTTGGTCTAAGAAAAAGGCTCTCCAGGGGTAGAGGCCTCCACAACATTTAAATCACTGACGTAATGCTGTGCAGTCACAGTCAGCTTGCAGCATCAATAATGGTAGCATTACTACTTATTTCACACTGCAGAAAACAACCCGATCACCAGGGTTATGTGTGCCTTACATTAGTTGTACATGCAGTCTGAGTGTTTACCCTTTACAGACGTCCAGCAGCTAGCTAGCTTCCTTGCTAGTCCGGCAGCTGAAACATCCTCCTCTGCTGTTTTTCTAAGCTAAATGGTCTATCTACCACTGTACTAGATTTTTAACATCTAGTTAATGAAACAGACTTTCATTCTGTTATTGACAAAATCATTGCTTTGTCTTGGTTTAACCCAAAGTATGTTACTCTTAATTCTATGTGTCGAAGCGATAAAAAATAAGTCAACTTTCACACACATCTGGCTTTTCACTTAAACTACAGCTTTTTTGCCCTCTGGATACCTAACATTGTGCAAACTTTAACTAGAATCTCATTCAAATTAAAATCTAACAGGTAAGTATGAGATTGCATAGACAGAATTATCAATTACACACGCCTACTCACCTTGAGTAATCTTTGCTGATACCATTTCAGTGATCTGGGAGGTGAGTTTCATGAGGAATTCCTCAGTAGTTACTTCACCTAAGTAAGGGATTTTACCCTCTTTATGTACACACAAAAAGAAAAGAGCATCATAAACTTAACAGCATTTATTACTACAAATAATACACACGTGTTAAAAGTGCTGTCTCACCTTTTCCTTTGCTAGCCTCCTCTTCTGGAGGACTAACTGTGATCCCAAGAACCCTGAAAAAATTAAAAGTTCAATTTTATTTCACATATTTGCATGTGATCAAAATGTGCTGTATATTCATATATGTTTTACGTAAAATGTCCTAAATTCTTAAAGAATAATACTCACTCTGAGGGTTTGGTCTCTTTCTTTGGTTGTGGTGCTAATGGAGAGAAAAAGGAGGGGAAGGGGTATACAATTACAATCAAACCCAGGAATTAAAAAAAAAAATAGCATTGAAGAGGTTTGCACTCAAGTAAGTGTTTATGAATAAACTTAAAGGTCAATATAAAATCAACATAAAATGCATAGAAGTCTTTGCTTTCCTTACTGTCATCAACCTCAAGGTGGGCAGTGCAGATCGACTGTCCTGCCCTGTTTG
>JAQNCA010000004.1:15088058-15099404 GCA_029783725.1 Acanthurus tractus | reverse complement strand
AAAACCTTACCCTTTACTTTGAGCTGCATCTTGGCAATAGGTGAACCTGGACTGACATGAACATCGTGAAGCTCCTCAACAACTTGTGGTAGCTGATCATCTTCAGCCACAGACTCAAATGTCTCTGTTTCCCTGCACAAGGAGAGCAAATTAACACACCTCAAGACTTAAATTTTTTTTCACACTACAAAATATAATTATAAATATATCTTTACACACCATAAAGCACTTTTAATGCTAATAATGTTAAATTTACCTGGACATGTAGCCCTTGGCGCTGACATAGGATGATGTCTCAGTGGCATCAGCAGCAGTGTCATAATCTGAGCTACAAGACACTGATACAAAAGATTGATGTATATTTAAGTGACATATATAGATGACATATATATTTGCCAGTCATAAAAACAAACAAGTCGCCCCTTAATCAGAATACATCATCTTCTATGATTTATCTTTAATTAATGGTAATACACATAAAAAATATGAATTTAAAGGCCTGCTTACATAACTCTGATATTTATACTGTAAATACAAAAGCTGTGCTGGAAGTATGCAAAGAAGTCAAACTGAAAATTTCATATTGTTTACATTTGGTTAGTTCTAAAGATATGAGCAACAATTGAACTAAAACTGAACTTTTTTTAAATATTGCAGTTTTTAAAAAATTAAAAATATTTTAGGGCAGGTCTTCACTTAGGAGAAATGTAGTTGAATATTTACTCACACCAAGTTTCCAAAAGTATATGTGAAACAAACTTGTTTGTGAATGTATTGTGTGTTTTACTCACTGTCAACCCTGAGTTCAGCCTTTGTGGATGCAATGCCGCTGCTGTTTTCAGCTGTGCAACGATAAACACCCATGTCAGTGGGCAGCACAGTGGTTATAATGAGCTGGTGGCAGCCCTCTTGGTCTTCATTAATCATGTAATGGTCATTTTCTTCCAGCAGTTTACCATCCTTATACCAGCGAATAGTGGGAGGAGGCTTGCCAATCACAACACAGTCAAAGCTGACTGGATAACCGTCCGGAACATCCTGACTTTGTAGCTGTGTCAAGAAGACCGGGGCAGCTGGGTAACAAGAACAGACAGACAGAAAAAAAAAATTTAAAAACGACCACATAAACTTTTTAATAAGTACATATTTTTACACATTTTTAATAAGTAAATCACTTTTACTTTACAGGTATTTATGCAATAATATATATGATATGGTTGTAATACAAATGATTTTAAAGGTTTAAAGGCAATTTTTAAAGGCATCTATTGATGATTTAGATAGTGAATAAAAAGGGTATAATGATCCTAACAGCATCTCTCTAATGTCTCTTACCTGAAGCTCCAGCCAACAATGCAGGAGGCTGTCTGTCCTGTGTGGGGGTCTGTGTGCCATCTTGCGTGTAGCCCATCTTTCTAATTCGCAGTTCCACTTTGAGATGGCCTGCCTCCAGGATGGTGGTCTCTACGGGAACCCCATGGACTGTAAACATCTCTTGGAACCTCTTGGAAGCAACCTCAGCATCTGCCCTTGAGTCAAAGCGAATGTAGATGTAAGTGTCATCTTCCCGGTAAGAGTGGGGATCAGGTGGACGCAAGTCTCCCTCATCTGCACTGACAAATGGTTCCTCTTCAACATCTGGCGGGAGACGTGTGCGCAAAAGACGCCGGAGACGTCTGCTTGCCTGCCTCAGTGACTCGTCCATCTCACTGCCTGAGGAGCTCTCGGCCTCGCTGTCAGCACTGTAGCCCACAGTCAGTGGTCGTCGCCCAGATGATTCTCTCACTGTTCCTACTGTAACCTTAGCACTGTGAGATGAGACTCCAAACTTGTTGGTGACCTCACAAGTGTAAACCCCAGTATCCTTTGTGGTGACGGCAGTGATGACCAGCGAGCAAGTTCCATCATTATAGATATCAATATGGTGGTGCTTGCCATCCGTCAGGGGTTCTCCATCCTTTAGCCACTGCACCTTATCAGGTTTACCTTCCATTACACATTCTAGATGTATGGTGCCATTAGGTTCTTTGGTCTGGTCCTTGAAGGCCTCTTTAAAGACAGGGCGCATGTCTTTGCGGGCTTTGTAGCCCTTGAAGGCAGCCTGAATCTTAATGGCAGCCTCTCTGAGCTCAGGCTCATCTTCTTTGCTGATCTCTATGATGTCAGTCTCCGTTGTAGACTCCTGTTTTACTTCAGTCTGCTGAATTGTGGTCTTTGTCACTTCAGTCTGCTGCACTGTTCGCTGCTCTGCCATCTGGAAATGCGCAAAGAATCTTTCAGTGGACAGCGTTTCTGTCTCATTGGTGGCTGTGACAGCAGACTCGCTGCTCTTTTTGAGGTAAGAGATGAACGATGAGCCCCCAGAAACAGACTCATCCTCAGAGCTGATGGACAAGCTGGTATCTGTCTGCTTCTTTGACACAACAGCCTTCTCCTTTTCTCCTGATTTTATTTCCACTTTCTCCGACTCCTCTGATTTCTTTTGACCTTTTTTACCATCCTCCTCAGGTTGTTCAGAGATGGAGTCCAGAGTTGGCTCTCGACTCATGCGCCTCTTCTTGGCTGATTCCTCCCATAAGTCATGGACATCACCTTCTTCAGCAGCTTCTGGAGGTAGACTGGGCTGCCCCAATATCTCAGTCTCTACGTTTTTTGCCTCTACACCTATAACCACAATGCAGTTTTTAATTTAACTAAGCTGTTTTATAAATGTTATTTTAACCACACAGCACAAACCTACTTAGCTGATGCTGGACCTTGTCAATTAAAACACTCATGCCACCTTAGCATGGCTTCAAAACTACTTTAATAAAGATATCTGTGCAGAGTTGCATAATCATAAAAACTTGTGGGATAAATACAAAAACTGACCCATTAAAAAGTGTCTTACCTGGGGAAATCAATGGCTGTGTGGCTGCCTCTGCACAAATCAAAAGAAATCAAACATTTGTTGTAAAGCTGTCTACATATAACAAAGTTGCTATAATTTAGTTAAATCATAGCACATCAATTGACTAAAAAAGTCAAACAAAATCTCAAATCTGAGTGTTAAACAAATAAAATCCCACATCCACTCACCAAGCTGCACAGTCTGAGGCAACTCAACAGGCTCTCCCGTCCCAGCTCTGTTAATGGCTGCCACTCTAAACCTGTATCCACTGCCTGGGGTCAGATTTTCAACAACAAACTCTGTGTTGCCTACAGGTTCAGAATGACATGGAAGCCAGAGGGCACTGTCTACCAGTCGCATCTCCACCCTGTAGCCCAGAATGGGACTCCCTCCATCGTGTAGAGGAGTGAACCAAGAGAGGGTGACAGACTGTATAGTCTTACCAAGAACTTCTGGGTCCTCTGGAGGATCAGGTACAGCTTTTGGGGTAAGAAGAAGCAGGATTTAAATACTTACAGAAACAGCAATCAATAATTAAACAGACGAGTAGAGAGTCCATTACTTAGAGAACTGTGGTGTGCATGTGTTCTTCTTTTCTGTCTTTCCAACATCCTTCTAAAATCACTAGATAAACTTTTGTCATCTGAATTATAAAAATTAACTTATTTAAGATAAAGTTACAAACCAAACTAAAAAAAACTTACCAATGATGGTGAGTTTGGCCAAGGAGATAGCATCTCTAGCAGCAAATGTAATTTCCTGTTGTGGCAAAAGGGGTGCCTGTCTCAGGGCCAGGCGGTAAGAACAGCCATCGGCCCTCATGGCCCAGAGGTCACTGGACTTGATCTCAACTCCATTGGCATACCACGATACTTCTGCTGCTGGGACAGGCTCGGTGAGCTCGACAAGAAACTCAACCTTCTCTCCTACTGCAACCACCTTATCCTCCAGACCCTTCACAACGTCCAGCTGCCAGCCTTTTAAGAAAATATTCACGGAAGACAACATAAAAACCTAAAACTTGAAAAAAGTCAGTGAAAGCCTACTGCAGTAGATATTGTTATTAATACAACTTTAGAGTCTTTTGGCCCACCTTTGACAGAGAGCTGGGCAGATGTGGATGCTGTGCCAGCTTTGAAGGTCACTGTGCAACTGTCTTTCATATGCAACTCTTTTAGCAGGAGCAGATGACGTCGACCGCTCTCAAATGTCACAATCTCAGCATTGGGGGATTCCTTTACTGGTTTCCCATCAAGAAGCCAGCGGCAGTCTTTGCTCTCAGGACGAGAGAGGGCACATTCAAACAACGCTTCACCTCCATCAAAAGTTTCTACATTTTCCAGACCCTGGACGATGTCAATGGGTTTGGCTGTAGAAAATGAATAGCAAAAAGGAGAAAAAAAAGGAAGTGCCATCAAAAAGATTTTAAGTGGACTGCAATATTTACATCGAAGGGCACGATCTTTGTAATTATCAGCTACTGATCAGTTTATTTGGTCACATAGCTGAAATATGAGGGAGCAGAGGAGATTCCCTGAGCTGGGTGCTCTTTCCATGTGGAGGGAAGCTCACCTTCCACATGAAGTGAAGCGACCACACATGTCCCCTCTGCCTCACAGGTGTACTTGCCACTGTCCCCAGCAGACACGCGGCTTATGTACAAGCGAGCCACATTCCAGTCCTGCTCCACAACCACCCTTCGGCCATCGGGCTGCAATGGCTGCCCGTCTTTCTTCCACTGGGCCTTGACTGGCCTTGAGAATTGGCAGATGAACTCAGCCGGTCGGTTTTCGACCACCCAAAGGTCCTCCATCTCGCTCACCACTTCAACTGTGGGATCTGAGGTTGGGTCAGGGGTCATACAGTCAGGGCTTGGCCATGAAATATGGGGATGAGTATAGGACATGCCGAATGACTTTGGACTTTTATGACCCCCGAGAAAGTTGGAGAATAGCTCACATATGTTCATGTGATGTTCATAACTGAGTCATATTTTTGTTTTTATGGATTGTCCAGTACAAATTGTAAAATGGACTGCATTTATAGTCCTTATAGTCTCTTTTTCTGGTTTTATTTACCATTCAAAGCACTTAACAAACTCAAATCAGATTCAACCATGCAAACGTATATATTCATACACTGATGGAGGAATGACACCATGCAAAGTGCCACCTGCTCATCAGGAACAATAACCACTTTCACACACTAACACACCAATGGCATTTGCTGTTGAACATAATCTTAAAGTGTACCTCAGAGTTTTGTAAATGAAAATAAAATGTATTCTTTTGTCCTTTGTAAGAATGAACAGGGGGTCAAAAAGCCCAACGGTCAAGGTTTAGAGTAACGGTCACAATCAATGGGTGCTGGCAGCTGATGAGAATGGAGGGGGTGAAAAGTGGATGGAAATGCCAAACTCATGAGGTATTTGCATGTCCAGGGAGGTTAGAGGTTTTAGTGCTTGAAGGTTAGGGGCAGGGCTCAGTGGGACAGGACAGTGGAGGTTATTTAACAGCAGCTGGCCTGCATGGATGGGTGGAGCAGCACTTTCCTACCACTACATTTTCACTTTTACATTTGGTTTACTTACTCTGTAAAATAAAACTAGGATAAACCAGAACATCACCAAAACTGAGCCGACTGTAAATTGCCAACTCAATTCACTTACCAGATTTGGATTATTCATCTTAATTAATTATCAACGACATGTACAATCGGGGCTGCACCTTTAACAATTTAATAATCACGATCATATTTTAAGCTTCTACAATTACACCTAATCAACTGCCACCTATGTAGCTCGTAAAATCACAATCCATTTAAGTATTTCAAACAGCTATTAGTCAGCCTTTGTAGATACTGTTTATGCAACACTTTTTAAGAAAAGACTTGGCCAAATGGAGCAAATGATGCCAATAAATGGAGGTCAAAGAAAACTTATTCATATACAGTAAACAAGACATTGTGAAACAGCACGAAGATGTCAGAGACATCAGTGAACACGCGGCAACACCAAATTAGCTCCACTTCTGCATAACAATAAAGATTAGACTGCTGGTGGTGATGATTAAGACTTGATGGATAGAAATCAACAAAGTGAGTTTTAGTGCAAACTTTGAATGTGGACTGTCATTTATGTCAGATTAGTTCTGGGTGTAACAGCCGCCCTAAATTTGTGTACAGACACAAGTACCGTGTAGAAAAAACAGTAAATGCCAACAGAAACAAAATGATATTTAATGACTAAATTATTGTTTATCCAACCAAAAGTTTCGTACATGGTAATGTGAGAGTATCAATGGTAAGAGTCATTTTCTGCTTTTGTGTGGTTGCTTGCAATGCAAGCACAGTTTAGCTACCAACGGGATCATATTCTTTTCATTTACATAAAAGTAAAGCCATTATTGTTGAGTAGTTAATGCTTATTTCAAGGCTAAGTTAAAAAAAACGTATAGCCTCTAATCTAGGGTCATCTGGGACTGGATCATACCCAGCTGACACTGAGCAAGACGGGGTACTGCCTGGAGAGGTCACACCCTGGACAAGTTACCAGTGTGTCACAGGGCTGACACATGGAGCCTGACAGCCATTCACACTCACATTCACATGAATGGGCTATAAAGATGCGCAAATGAGCCTAACCTGCATGTCTATGGAGTAGCCCCACATTCACAGGTAGAACATGCTATCTCACACAGATAGGCCAGACAGGGTGGAACAGAGAACCTCCTTGCTGTGAGGCGACACAGCTAACCACTGCAACCATTGCAGACATATTAAAATTAACCATATTCTTCTTAATACCAAGTCTAGTTGTACATCCTTATTACATATGACCTTCAATCGTAGTTAGTTTGTAAAATTTGAGCAAGCTTTACAACACAACAAAAGAGGCAGATATGGAAAGTCTAAAAGCTTCAAAACTACTTTGTTCCCAAAGATGGATCAATATTGACAAATAATCCTGATCGTGATTATCATTGATTCATCATTTCAGCAGCCCAACATACAGCACATAGAAAGAATTAAAGCTTAAATAATATTTTCCATAGGACTTTAATGGCTGATAATTGATTTGAATGTTAGATGTCCCCTTCGCTGTGGTGCTGCACCCAGTTGTATGTTTTGGCTGAATCAAAGCATACAGCATGGAGCTCTCTACTGCGATTGTTATTATGAATGAAATGACAAACATTGCTGCCCATGCACAACAAAGCAGAGAATATCCACTATAAATCCAACTATTAGCTTCAAACTTGTTGAGGAACCCTGCAGAAAACACTTTACTTCTTGGGATATTAAGTCATATTTTAAGAAGAGTTGCACCAAATTAATTAATAATTAGCGGTGCCATTAGTAATGAACAAAACTAATACTGGTCTGGAAGATTTTAAAATGCACAATTAAAATTCTGCAGGATCCAAAAGAACAAGACAAGGTTCATCTCAGTCTCCTGTGATTATCTTTGCAGCACGATACCTTTAACTAAGAGCTTGGCTGTTGATGTTAAATTGCCAGCTTTGAACATGACAGTGCCAGAGTCATCTGTGGCCAGGTTCTTTAAGGTGAGCGTGTGGATGTGACCCTGGCTCAGCCCTATCTCACTAGAGGGGCTGTTCTCCAGCAAGGTTCCATCGAGCCACCACTGCACCTTGCCTGGTGCCCTACCAGACAGCTGGCAGGAGAAGGTTGCCCATTCTCCAACAAAGACGTCAGTGGTTTTAAGACCACACAAAATGAACACCTCTTTCACTGTTGGGCAAAAAATACACATATGCATACAGTGAGCATCTAGTTTACTTGTTCTCAGAATTCTATCTGCTATTCTGTTTGTAAGAATAAGTGTTGATTATAGTCAGTATTAAACAACTCAGCCTTCCGTATTACGATTAGCTACCTTGCACTGCCAAAGAAGCTGTGGTGAGCTGGTCTCCTGCGTCACAGGTGTAGTAGCCACTGTCCTCAGGCTCCAGGTTCTGTATGGAGAGCTCTTGAATGCATCCATCCTGCCTCATTTCAAACCTCTTACCAGGCTGGAGGACCATGCCTCCTTTCCTCCACTCAACACGAGCACCAGGTTTAGACAGCTCACAGCGGAGAGTAATATCATCACCCTCTATGGCATCTTGGTTCTTGAGCTCTTTCTGGAAGAACACTGGGGCACCTGGTGAACATTTAAAACAGGAAAGTTTGGCATCAGATGTTGAGATGGAGAGTTTGGCATCAGACAGGTGAGATGACAAGACAAACATCTCTGAGAGACTTCAGACAAAGATTCTGCTGATGCAGAATGATGCCAGACTGGGTGAGTGGTTGAGGTGATTGGATGTTCAAGAACATTTCTGCTGTTCATTTCAATCATATCTTGGTCCATATTCTTGAATTTGATTAATAGGACAGGAACTTTTTTTCAGAGGTGGCATCGATCTTTACCTTCCACAGTTAAGGTGACGTCACACTGCGCATCTTTAGTGTCACACGTGTAAGTTCCTGAGTCTTCAGGCACCAGGTTGTGGATGCGAAGCTGGTGGATTGCCCCGTTGCTCCTCAGGTCATACTTAAGATCTGCTTTGATGGCCATGTTGTTTCTGAGCCAGGTGACAGTGGCCTTGGGGTCAGAGATGGTGCAGGACAGGGTGACAGTTTCTCCCTCTACTGCCACAGTGTTGTGTGGCCTCTCTAGTATTAGCACTGTAAATATGGGAAACCCGATACTAGGTTTAATAATTGTAGAATTTAAATGAAGCCTAATACTTTTCTCTCTATTAATAAACCTTTCATTAAAAAACTAAAAGCTTGAAAAATGAACACATGCATGCATGCAGCAACTATGGTGCTTTTCAAGTTTATTCAAAATTGCAAAAAAAAAAGGATTAAGCTATAAAACTGTAAAAAATGAGTTTGAAAAAAATCCATCTTTGAGAAACAATTACAATTAACAGTGCTGACTACTTAAATTTTATTAGTAACTATATTAGTGTTAGCACTTTGATAGGTTTTCTTATTATTAGCGAGATTAATGCAAAATAAATGCAAAAAATGTATAACACGTCCTTAAGGTTAGGCTGTTGAAGATGATGGTGTCAGCAGATTTCCATTTGCCAAGACAAAGCTGTTTGATGGTCAATGGAGATGAATGTGAGAAGTAAAAACCTCCAGTGACCATTTCATCTCCTTTACCTTTTGGTTTCTCCTCCACCAGAAGACAGGCCACGCTCTTCTCCTCTCCCACTACGAAGGCAACATCCCCTGATTCATCTGTAGTCACCATCTTCAGGACCAAACGGTGTACCCTGCCCTGGATGCTCATTTGATTCAGATCATTGTTTTGGAGGAGGTTGTCTCCGAGCCACCATTCCCCATTTGTCACGCCTGAGTGTGACAAGTCGACCTCAAAGACAGCATCCTGCCCAGTGGTCACAGTAATATCGCAGAGTTCTCGGAGGATGCGCACATGCTCTGCGAGTGAATGGGATGATGGGAGGTCAGTGATGAAATGAAGCTTCAAGAAGGCATCAGTAGGATTGGTTGAGCCGTGACTAATCTAATCTTACTATTTTTATGCCTCAGGTTTGATGTCAGGGACATGGATGGAAGCATGAACCATTTGAATGTCAATGAACAGATAATGTAAATCTAGTAAATTACTAGATTTTACAGAAAATTTAAACAAAATCACAAAACATCATAAACGAAACAAATCTTGATTATATGAAATTTACTGTCATAAGTATTTTATTGACTGGCAACCAGGGCTTGACATTAACCTTTCTTTCTTTCTTCCTATTTGTATGAATTTATAATTAATACGAAGATTTGAGTATCCAACCAATTCTTTTATGTTATACAGATCTACTAGTCAAAATCAGCTACCATGTGTCCTTTGTTTTACATATAATAATCTTTTTTATAGCCTCCCTTAATTTTTTTAGGATGTAAAATGATCAGATTTGCACACAGTCAGAGTAAAATCAGCGTACTTGCCAGCCTCCAGGTAACTAAATATGCAGACCAAACCAGGGTATCTGGGGATCTTTTCAATCACAATCATGATTTTCCATGGGGCATAAGAGCCTAATACATTATCAGGAGTTGTGAGAATGTTTCTCAGCAACAGAGAGCATCCCTGTAACCATAGTAACTCACTCTCATTCTTGCTTGAGTGCACACAGTGTGAGAGGAGAGAGGGAAAGAGGCTGCTGAGAGAAAAGCTGCTGATTCTTGTCTGTCTGTGTGCAGTCACCTTCCTCTTTTCATGCTGTTATCAATTGGAAAATTGTTTCTCACTGCATGAGAAAATGGACGAGTGGCATGAGAACATGTGAAACGTGTCAACTGAAGAGTTTCATGTTCACTGTGTGACAGTTAGCAGTCCTGCTGACACTCATCATCAGTGAAGCAGAGAACATTAGAGCAGTCAACAGACTGGAGTTGCACTGCTGTTTCATGCCTGGCAGCACACTTAATTTTTCCATTTTGAGACTTGATCTGTAAAGTTTACAGCCTGCTATGCTGTTCCTCCTGAATTGCTCTATGTAAAATGCCACAACTAAATAACACAAGGCATTCATTTGCCCTATTTATATATAATAATCTCTCAAACCAAAGTGGCCAGTAAAAGTGACTGTGTTACTTATCCCTACCGAAGTCTAACGAAATTTGGTGAGTGGAGGGCAGCAACTGTCAAGCCCTGTTTACAACATGTCAAGGCAAAAATAGTGTAGCCAACATTTAGAAGACTCAGTTAAACTACAGGGTCAACTAAGACATTACACTTTTAACTCAAGGACTGTGAAATACAAGAGGAATTGATGTTGAGTTGCAGATATGATCCAGTACTTGTGAATGGGATAGATGAATGTAAAATGAACTTCAGGCAGGATGAAGACAGGTGGACACGAGAGACATAGATGAATAACGCTGTGCTCTGTTACCTTTCACAGTCAGGGAAGCAGTGCTTTTCTTGTCCCCTGTGTCGCAGGTATATTCTCCACTATCCTTCACATCCAGTTTGTGTATGACCAGGAGGTGAGTGGTAGCTCTCTGCTCCATACTGTACTTCTCCCCATGGGTGAGAACAGTTGAGCCCTTCAGCCAGGTAACCTTGCAGTCTGCTCTTGATGTCTCGCAGGACAGAGTGGCTTCGTCTCCTTCAGTGGCCTCTTTACTTTCCAGCTCCTTCTTGAAGAGTACAGGTGCGGCTGCCAGAAAGACCAATACTTATTAAGATGAATGATTTAAAAATTTTCTCAGGCAAACACGGCCACCAGAAAACATACGATACTCACAAGTGACATTATTAATACCATCTGTACAAATCTGATATTCAACCCAGTTTGAGAACATCAAGAAGCTTAAAACTGACCATGAATCACGTCAATCACTGAGTGAATTTTAATGTTGTGTGTCAGAAAAGAAAACAGTCAGAAAAAGTGCATTGCAAAAAACCTGCTAAC
>JAQNCA010000004.1:15043528-15057866 GCA_029783725.1 Acanthurus tractus | reverse complement strand
TAAAAACATCTTTCAAAATTTCAATTAATAACTAAGCTATGTAAAACTGCAAAAAACAGGAGCGCATCAGCTTTTAACTGAAGTTTAATTAAACAATAACTGAAACTGGACGTTGAAATGTTAACGTTAGCATGTTAGGTTTTCTAACTTTACTCAAAAGAAATATTTCAGGTGTGAAAGTGTGTTTTTTTAATTAGTTTACCGATACAATTTTGAATTTAAGTTCATTAAACTTAGCTTACAACTTCGAACAAGCACTCGGTATAAACATCAATGTCACATTTGGTATATTATGCTAATAGCACGTCAGTTATTAGCTTATCGTTATTTGCTTTTTCACCTTGAGTCTTCAGCCACTCAGGTAACGTTAAAACGGGCGCTGAATCATGTGGGCTAAAACTTCAATTGGTCGCCAAAGGTTTCCAGATGAAAGCTTACTCCAATATAAGTGTTAAAAAACCCAACAAAAAAAAAAAGTCTTCTTGGTGCTCAAATATCCTTGAAATGGTTGTAAATCCAGAATGGTGGAACATCCCCCAGCCTCCTGTGGTGGGCGGTTGACTAGACTTCTTTTTTCTTTCTTCTCTGGTACCTCCTGATGCCAAATAGCTGACGTGCCTATTTTGGCGCTGCCTCCTTTTCCAAAATAGACTTGTCATTTAACTGTGGAGATAGGAGATAGCCTGTTGGTGAGGACGGGAAGGAGAGCAGCCCAGGCCGGCCTCTGCTCTGCACACTGCTGCAGGCTGCACACTACAACTTGGTCGTAAACATTTCATAATACTGAATTTTACGACCAAAATAAATTATACCTGCAGAGAGGAAGCCTTACAATAACTGTATGTGTTATAAGATAATATAAAGGAATATTACTATGAGAATATAACTATGCATCAATTAAACTTTTATAAACCAATTCCTATCGTTTTACTTCATCTTTAGCCTTAAATATATTTTGATGTCATCAGCTAAAACCCGGAAAGTCTGTAATATCACTTATTTTGATTTTTCATCTACCAATCATTTATGCAGGGCATGTAGGCTATATTTTTAAAGCTAAACATTATCTTCTCATATTAAGATCTAAATAGCTTCTGATAGGTATCCCTCTCCACCCAATAAATACAAGAGAGATGCTGAATCTTTACTTTATTTTTGCTTTACATTTATCTTAGAGGGGCTAATAGGTGCATTCAAAATATGTATTCAAAATATATCAGCATCCCATCGAGATAAATAAGTTGTGTGTTATTTTTAAGAAACCAGACTACCTAACAGCTGACAAGGGTTGGTGAGATGTAATCTAAAAATGTAGGTTTATTTAAATATTTTTTTTCCTATATATTGTCTCATATTTAATTTTATTTAGTATTTACGATTCAACCAGAAAAACACCCAGTATGTCTACAGTCGTGCTATAATATGTCACCTATCCTTAGTTACCAAAGAAATTTGGAAATTCCCTTTGGGAACATGACCCAAGTGTCCTACATACTAGTTAAGGCCATGCCTTTGGCTTTATTGACATTTCATTCAAAACAGCCTGCAATAAGGGATTTTGGAGTTTATCATAGGGCTTTTGTCTTTGCCTAAGATGGTCGAGGGAAAATATTTTTTAATTGTTTTGATAAAAAAATGTTTGAGTGTCTAAAACTTATACTTATTATAATCAAATTTAGTTGTGAATGGTCACTGAATCCTTATTTTGTGTGACCTGTGGTGTGAACTCGAGTCACATTATACATGTATAAACAGCCTGTCACCTTTCTTGTGTGTGACCTTTTGATCGACAAAAACCTTCTTGTCACCGCTGTCTATATCTAATGATCTTTAGACTCAACTTACCACAGCATGTAGAGGGAGTTGAACTTGAAGATTAGCCAAATTTAATGTAATGTGGTTAACCTGCATTGGATTTCTTGACCAACAGCTGGTCTCTATTCCTATCATGTCACTAAAATGAGGTTACCGTTTTGGCAAAGCTGAAACTTAAACAAAAGCATAGAGTTCTTGTGAACTTTTGGTATATTTTTATATGATCACTCAAGAGACTTTTTTGTCTTGTTCAGTCACTCAAAAAATAACCTGTTTATATCTGTGTATAAAATGCACAGAGATTAAACTGATAGTAGTCCTGTAATTTACTGAGTGTGTGTTGCAAACAACTATATTTCCCAAAATGTCAGTGATCCTGTGACCTTATATTTTGTTCTTACCAGCAGACAGTGGCCTAAAATCTGTCATAATTGTTTTCCTTTACTAAATAACCCTTACTTTCTTGTAGACATCATTCTCTGATTAATACAAGAAAATCCTGCTATTTGAATGCATTTACAAGTACAGTATCTGTTAAGCGCTTTATTTTCTACCCAATGTAAATATGATTGAGCTAAGCTGAGAGATTGTTTGAACTTTCCCCTTGGCTTGTGACACATTGTATTTCACAATCAGCATGTTGACAGCTGCATTACCCAGCTGGTCAGGCCCATAATTAAATTATGACTTCACATTGTGCAAAAGCCTAAAATACAATAATGCGTTAAACGTATCTTCCATGACATCTTCACAATGATGAAAGCACTGAGCAATCATTTAGCATGACACAAAAATCCTTAGATATCAGGGCACTTCTGTGCTACTTTCTAATATGCTCTACTTTATCAGAGATTTATAGACATATTCAAATTTCTTTAATGTTATCCAGATAGTGTGTAGATACAAGGCGAAGCAAGTTCTACCCTTTACTCCCTATTCTTTGGCTTCCATGGTATTTTCTCGGACTTTCCGAGTGGGCTTCCGCCCAGTGCCAGTGACTGACAGCAGCAGGTCGCCTGGACCCTGATTTAAACTCCCCGAAACTCTAGCAGACGGTAATCCACTGTTGCTGCTTGCCCCTGCTTCATCCTGTTCTGGCTACTGTGTTTGGTTTCCAAACTCCTGAAAGCATACAAAGAAAAAGAATATTAATACTTAACTTTTTTGCCTTTTCCACATTCATTCAAACCTTTTTTTGTATAATATATATGATATGCAACCCATAGGTGAAAATAATATAAAATATTTTAAAATAAATCAATATTTTATGTAAAATTACAATTTAACTTACCTGTTATTGTCTCATTTACATTTTTGCTCAGTGCTAAACCAGTTAGTATCATCAAATCACATCATGGATATTTTTCTACAACCTTTAATAATTATCCGAAAGTCACTCTCAGCCAGCCCTCATATTTTCATTGCACATGAAGCACAATATAGAAAAGGGCATAAGACAGGAACAAAGCACCTGTCTATAGTTTAGGAACTTTCTGGATAAAATTTTGAGGAAAACCTTCCTTTGTAATGAGACAGTATTTATAAAAATGGTTGCAACATTGCCTGTACTGTCCACTGCCATGGCCTTCCACATGACCTCTTAGCCATTTCAGTAGGGTTATGGTTATATCATGTTCACAGCTGAAACACATGGGTGTAACCTCAAAAGAACATTGACATAGCAGATGACAAGCGAGGCAAATGTCAGTCGCACCAAAGACCCATAGCTGAGAATGAACAGCAGATGGCGTGTGTGTCCCTGTAATGTTCGATGGGGACTTGAATGAGGATAACAATCAAGTAGATACAAGAAAAACTAATAAGACAAAATTGTGTTCCAAAATAGAGGCAAGGTCTGTTTATTTACAATGTGAATAGCATTTACAATACTGACAGAGTAACAAACAGAGCAACAGGCAGGGACAATGACAGAGAACCTTGAAGTCGCATGTTATTCTAACTACCTAAACCCACAAAATTAAAAAAGGCATTATTTAATTTAAATCAAATAAATAACAGTGAGCAAAAGAGAACTCAACGCAAAAACAGACTTGAATAGATCTACATCAAAAACAAAGACAAGGACAAAAAACTTACTCATTAATTATGGGATTAAGAGATGTTTGAATATCATGAAATACAACATTTTATTTCTTTGAGTTGTTATTAGGTAGGCCACAAAATTATCAATTTCTTGGTTAACTTGTAGTTGATTGTTTGGCCTGTGCTATTGTGTTACCCCCTCATTGCACCATTTTTGTCTACTAGTGTCTTTTTTAACCTTTTTACTGTCACTTCCATTCACCAAAGTTCGACACTTTCAAAGCCTTAGATCTACTAAGTCAGTGTTCTGAGTTGGCTTTTTTTGTGTGTGGTGACCATTTCACTCAAAATGTCAAACTCTGTTTCATCAGTCTCAGATGCATTTAGAGTAATTGTGTTTTGAGACAATGTAAACCCACAAATGTAGACATTTGCCTGTAGCTGACATGTTAAGACACAGGCATCCTTAAACCAGCTTGTTAACCAATATTGTACACTAGATGCAAAGTCACGAGTTTGGGAATCCCATAAGTTATGAGTGAAGATTGTTAATGTTTGTAGAAAATGTCATAGCAGTCAGTGTCAGACATAAAAAAGAATTATAGAGAAAATATTCCATGAAAAGCAAAAAAAACAGAGAAAATTAAAATATATTTTTATTTCAAATAAACATCACATAATCAACCACACATGAAATGATTAAATACACTCAAAACAAGGTTTATTTGCCTCTCTACTCACACACACAAAAAAACAACATGTATTGTAAAGCTGTGCTGAAAACAAGTTCTTTTTGGCATGTTTAATTTTTCAGCTAGTGTTTCTTACTTTGCAGAACAAAAAGAAAAAAAAACACACAAACAGACAAATCTATGTAACAAAAACAAAACATGTCTTAAAACATATTCAATATTTCAGGATGAAAACTTAGCACCTTGTTCCAGTCGCTGTGATTTTCAGACTGGTGTATAGTGGATAAAAACCCATAGTACGGTGAGAAGGTTGGCCATGGTGACACTGCCAATTACAAGGCATACTCCTGCTGCTGTAGGATATTGAAAACAGTGCAATTTTAGACAATATGATGAGAAGAAGTGTGAAGTGTGCTGTCAGAAACAACGTACTGACAAGATCTCCAGATCGGTTTGCAAATGATCTTACAGGTAACATTCACAACTTCACCACATACTTGATGCTATACACAATGACTTACACACAAAAAAAATACTGTATATAGTTTATGCTGCTATTTTTTAAAAGTAAATCCAATAGTTTACATGAAATGTCTTGTATACAGAACACTACCAAACCTTAATACTAAGGCACTGCTTAAAATAAAAAGACAAACATAACAGTGAGGTGTAAATGTGGAGACGGACAAAAGAAATCAACTCTGCACGAAGCTGAACTCCAGTGTCTCTACACTAATGAACTCACTGCACAAATGGACAGTGAGCACAATACCCATGTAAGCACATAAAACAGCTTGACAGGAACACACATCATCCCCTACAGGGTGAACTTTTACTGACTAGAGGTAAGAACAACCTTATGTGATTTGGCCACAGTGTTTCCAGATGGTCTGCTGTGGACACTGACGATACAATACGTGCTGATGCTTTAATTATACACAAACAGTGAGAAGAGGTCACTCAGGGTGGAGGCGAACTCACTGTCCCTTTTTGAGACCTGCCCTTTCAAAAAAAAAAAAAGGTCATTGCTGCGAGTTCTGTATATATGCACACATTTTAAAAAAATTTTATTTTTTTTTATCAGTGCAATAATTCTGAGTTCATGTTAGCATATTTACGCAGGTGTCAGACCACACTTCTTCCACAGCCACACTCACAAAAGAAACATGTAATAGTTTCTACATACACGTGTGAGGGCAGAGATACATTTCTACCCCCTGACTTCTTGCAGCTGTGGAGGATGAGATTTAGTTTCTGTTATCTATGAAGAAAGCAATAAAAAAAAGAAACGATTTTGCACACTGCATCAACAAGCAGATTTAGTCAAAGTTTCATTTCAATTGTAGATCACATTCAATATCATGCTGCTGGCCATGTTGTCTTTGCGAAATTAAATCCTTTTTGTCAGAATTCAAAATCACTTTTCAAAACTAAAAACTTTAATTGGGGGGTGCATGCAATTTTTTTTCCATCATCAATATTAAAAAGCTTTTGTGAAAGTAAATGATTAGATAAAAGAAACTTTTTTTCAAATAAATAAAAAACAATCAATTCAATATTTGGGGGAGGTTAATAAATTATTACTGTGGAAAGCCTTTTCTCTCCTAATGCTCCTACTTTGAGCCAGCACTGGGAAGAACTGCCATCCTAAAATTGTCAAACCTAAACTCATCAGCGCCCTTATGATTAAGTTCCATTTATATGTGAACATTTTGGAAAAAGGGACACAAACTAAAATGCTAATGTGCACAACAAGGATTTGTAAAAGCAATTCCACCCTGTTTTGTTCTAAAAATTTTCTGGGACATCCATTCTCCTCATAAAAAAACTGCTGGGCAAGAAATAAGAAAAGAATATAAAACAGATTCCATTTACACCTGCCATTAAAATCAAAATGCAGTTAAAAGATGCATCTGTGCACTACAAATTAACTTTTACGTACAGTATATGTGTTTACACAAGAGTAACTACTGCAGAGGTATCAGTTGGAGTATAAGTTTGTCTTCACAACCACTGAGGTAATATGGAAAACTAGAATTTAAATACATATGCTCTTTTATTGGTGTTAAGGCATAAAGCTGACTTGGGGTCCACCTTAAATAGACTGATAAAGACATCTTATAGCTGCATCAGATTTTGACGCCAAGTGTATTTGGGGCCCATGTTTGAGTCCTTTTTTTTTGAGTAACAGTAATGCCGTAATACATCAGCGCTGGAAATATTAATACTGAATAAAATCTGTGTGTAGGATCACTAAACACAGACAGCAGCATCAAAGCATTAGAACATCTGGTTTAAAGACAGGTTTTGTCAATCCCAGGTAGACATGGTGTCTTAGTATTACAGGTAATGTACAGTCAGCTCTCTGTTAAAGCAATACTTGGTATATTTTCAAGGATTAGATCAAAGGGAACTTTTAAAAAGGGTAAATAAGATGCAAAAGTGAATTTACAAATCACCAGGGTCAAGCAGCACAACTTGAATTCTTGATTTTTTTTTCTTGTACTTTTTTTTTTCTTTTTTTAAAATAGATCAAAATTGTTCAGGCAGCTACAATACAGTCTGCAATTTTTGCAGCGCAGGTTGAGACAAACTTCAATTAGACTTGCACTGTAAAACTTTTGTGTTGCACCAATACTTGGGTTGTGCACACACAGGTCAGGCAGAAGTCACAATGAGCCTTTTGAGTGTTTCAATAAAAACTGGCCACACCATGCATCACACAGTGATCTTGTGAATACACTCTATCATATCACTCATATCACTGTCACTTTGTATGCAGTTTGTCTGTAAAAGTTTCTGGGCAAAAAAAACATCAGGATGAAACGGACGGAAGACATATGGTTTCCCTGATGCCATAGTCTGCCTGATGTGACAGTGATGAGGCGTGGAGGTGCAGAGACAGTGGTTATTCAATGATCCCCTCCTACAACAAGCGCTGAATGATGTTTTAAAGGTCCATGCTAAATTCTCCATGAAGATCATCTAAGGCCACAATGTTCATAGAAGAAAGTAAAATGTAAACACTACAAAAAAAAAAGAGAGAAGAAATTATCATTGCGATGCATCCCTCATAGAATAAAAGGCCATTTGTTGCTAAGGTTAGACAACCAAAGTGTCACAGGAGCCAAAAAGCATAGATCATAAATGTGTGATTTTTTAGTTAAAAAGAGAGCATGTACCTTATAACATAAGGCACTTCAATAACTACTCCCAGTGCCCTGTTTTGGAGCAGATCCACTGTTAATCTCCTGATCATCTTCTTCCTCCTCTTCCTCCTCTTGCCAGCGACCAAGGTGGACAGGAGTGGGCATAGAAATGCTGGAACTGAGGCCACTATGTGCCTGGAAACCTGATAAGGGTGTTGATATAAAGTCAGTTATTCTTTATATTCTAGTCAACACAAGTGAAAGAAATCAGTCTTATCTTGTGCTTCTGATTTTTAGCACTGCAAATTTAATCATCATTTTTCACACATTTGGCAGTTTTATTTCTTTTTTAATATTTTCATATATCTTTATGTATCATTTTGTGAACCAAAAGGTGTAAACTTGATGGACCATACCAGTGTTTTGACATTGTTAAGCTAATGCACTACAAATCATTTGACATGTTTTTTAATTATACTTTTGTGTTTTTAACATTTTAATAACTTCTTTTTTCACCTTTCTGGTAATGAGTAGTCTTCTTTTATCTCACAATTACTGGATATCAAACTTGGAGAAACCTGAAGCATGTAACTGGCCCCATGGTGCTTCATGTGTGCAGTTATGTTACAGTACAGGTCTGACTTTCATGCTACATTGCCATGTAAAATAATTTAAGTTTGACAAACATTAAAGCAGACATAACTTCTCAAAAAATTATTCTTATTCAATCCAAAATTCTTTAAGGCTATGCAACTAGCAATTCTCTGTCTGTCCGGAGTGTGTAATGAAGTGCTACAGATTTGGGTCACAACTGTAATTTTAAGCTATACAGGCAATTTGATTCATGCGGCATGTGTCATTTAATTTAATGTTAATGTCAAAATTATCTAGGTGGGTCTAAAATCAAATTTTACAAACAAAACCGACACTAATAGAAACTTGTTTTTTTCTCAGTATGTTCATTTACCAGTGTTTGTATGCAGATCTCTCATTGGCACTGGGTTCTGCCACTGTCCAGAAGTTCTCTGTGGGTGGGAGCTCTGTTGGTGGAGCTGGAGAGACAGGCATTTGTCAATGTGTGTGCAGCAGAACAGAGCACTAGACAAGTTCAAGAAAACAAGAAATGCAGAGGATATATTAATGTAGACTGCGGTGCCTGGGGGCAGCAGTTCCTGGTCAGGAAATTACCTCATGCAGATAGATTGCATGGAGACTCATCTCTGCTGAGGCAAACTCTGACTGCAGTGTATTGCTCCGGATCCGTGAGTCACTGTTAGTCATACTGAGAAAGAATCAATTTTAATGAAAACTGATAAGCCTTTGCGTTCACTTATTAATTACAAATATCTACAGTGTTCAATTAATACAGTATGAGAGAAAGTAATGTGTAAAAAGCACCTGTCAATGATGGTGCGGTCACTGCGGTACATGGTGCTCTCAGGGTGGACGGATGAGGGTAGGAGGCCATGTGAGCGGCCACGGCTGGGATGTGCGAGCTGAGATGTGGACAGAGAGGCCAGGACACTGGCAGCGGCAGAAGCAGTGGTGCTTGGTTGGATGAAGCGATGGTCTCGCCCTTGTAGCCCAGATGCAGTTAGAACAGGGTGGGCCAAGACACTGGCCAACAGACTATCAGGCTGGAAACAACAAATTTCCATCAATAAAGAGCAATTAACCAAACGATATTACCGTGGAAAAGAAAAGAAAAAAAATTACGTTATGATTTGATGGGCTGTATATGGTAGCATGACTTATATCTTAAGCTAATGATTGTTGTAAAGTATTTATGTGATCCTTATGGTCTTCAGGGTCTCTTACCCCAGTGGCAGACTCGTTGGACTGCAGTGAGGTGCAAAGAGGAGCCTCAGAGAGCAGCAGCTGGGTGGAAGGTCCGCCCTGTGCATCGTGCTGCACCTTTTCCTTGAGATGGCTGATAAACACTGAGCTCTCCTGAGGTGGCTGCCAGCGTGGGTTCTTAATGGTGAAATGCATGAGAGACAACTCTGTCTTGCCATTTTCAGCCTGTTGGTAAATGGAGGCCTCTGTCTGGCCCTCTGACATCCACTGTAATAACATTTAAAAATGTATATTAATACAAGCAACAACATAACAACAGTAAATATTTAAGGAGAAGTTTTGCTCTTCGGGGCCATACTTTCTTTTTTGAATTAAGCAAATGAATTGAATGGTTTGAATCCTGTGTAACAGAAGAAACAAATCTTACTGTTGGGTTTCCATGACGTCTGATGTCCATCTGTGCAAAGGAACAGATGTCTCCGACTCCAACTACCTCCACAGTGAAGTTCCTGAAGAAGTCAATGATCTCTAGAGACTTATTCCTCAGGAGGAAGATGAGAATGAAGGGTGTGACAATAGGACTGAGCAACTCCTCCAAGATGAACACCTGATTTAGAGAGAGACAACACTGACTATGTGTTCTCCAAATATATATTTTCATAATCCGCACAAAGTTAAAAGTAGGTAAATATTAACAAAAAAACATATATAAATCTGACAGTCTTTTCATTTACTGAGAGCTACATTGAAAACTTCATCAATCACATTAAAAACTCATTCATAACTTAATTTTGACTATGACAAATGTGTTTCTATCCTCAAAGTTCTCCATTCTCACCGCTTTGTACTGGAACAGCTGCGCCACCTCGTCACGGGTCTCGCTCTTGTTAGCATTGCCCCTCCAATGGTCCGGCATGTAGTGAATGTGTGCCAGCATGCACTGCAGCAGTTGTTCTGGACACCACACCATATGCTCATCTGGGATGAAGGACCTGGTGTGGGACAGGTATAAAATTTGACTTTTTTTCCTTTTTTTAAAAAAGTACTACAGTACACCTAGGATGAATTAAGAAAATAAGATAGTTTTGTACTGAATAGTTCCTATTTTTCAGCTAAAATCATGCCATACAACTTGAAACACGTTTCAGAAAACAAACAAAATATAACAAAATAAGAACAGTTGCATATTATTAACATTAACTTTTTTGTATATCATAAACAGTTAAGAGTATCAAAAAGTTTACACGTCTCCTTTTACACCTACTGAAAGTCATCCAAGAATGGCTCTAAGAATAAAACGCTCCGAAAGCTCACCTGGTGATAGTAATAACAACTCCCAGCACAGTGATAGCGGTCAGAATGTGCTGCACTGTCAGAACGTCCTCATCGTAGACAGTCAGTGCAATAAGCACAGCCAGCACTGAGCCTGAGAAGAAGGCAATGTTCTTAGCCAGCACAGCCAGCAGAGGTGATGTAAAGGAGTTCATGTATTTTGACGTGGGTTTGTAGCCACGACCTAAACGTCCATGCAACTCATGGTTCAGCTCGTTGAAGTGTCGAAGGTACAAACGACCATACAGGGACCAGCGCCGTGCACCCAGACTTCCTGGTTCTCTGCGGATCACTTCTGTATAGCTGAAGAAGGCATAGAGCACCTGCCACACCAGGATGAAAGGACAGAGCAGCAGGTTGGCCAAACCCATCAACAGGATGACTCTACTAAGCTGCTGTGCAAGCTCTAGGCGGTTTCCGCTCCGTTTATACTTGGGGTGCAGGTTCCACTTATTCTGAAACAGAGAGCCAGGACCCCAAAAGAGGATGAGCTCAAAGTTGTACTTGAGGCCCTGGGTGAGGAACACCACATTGCCCAGCAGGGGGAGCTGCAGTTGCACCGGCAGCAGTGATTTGTTTATCATAGCCACCATGTAGTTCTTGAATCGCAGGATGCGGTGATATATGTCAAGCTCTGTCAGCTCTTTCTTGTGTATGCACATTTGCTGCTCTCGTTGCAGGCTGATGAGCCGGTCCTGCACTTCCTGCCATGTGACGTTGCATAGTTCATCCTGGGACAAGCAGGCAAGGAGCACAGAGTAAACTGAGTAATACTGCAGAGACTCTGCGTGATACAACTCATTATCTTTATGGCATCTTTTTATAAGCATTAGCACAAGCACATTTGTCACAAGCCTGATTTAAATGACCTTTTGCTGTATTTGATGATAAGATCTCCAGGTGAAGCACTTACCATTTTGATCTTCAGTGCTTTGATGTAGAACTGCCTGATCTCCCAGTAGCTCAGAACATTGCAAAAGACTTTGACAAGTCGATAGATCCAGAAGATGGCTGCCATGATTAGAAGGAATATGATCCAGCTGTTCTCTTGAATGCTGAATAGAAGATAAGCTCTTTTTAGACTTGGTTGGCTTTGTTTATCTTTCAAAGCAATGGCTGTTTGTCATTTAAACATTTGTCTAAAAACACATAAACATCAGATACAGTTGTATATGAAGATATAAGGACATTTGCTGACACAGCCACAATGTTTATAGAATATTTGGAAGCTGGTGAAAAGATGAACAAATTAAGGTTATGAATAACCTGACAAAGAGGTAAAGGAGAAGGCTAATTTGTAATCTGGAATTGAAAACTTTTGTAAAATGACAAACATGTTTGGTATTTAGAGGCCCAGATTTCACAACCTCTTACCTCGTATGACTTTGTTCTGCATTTAGAAAAACATACGATAAACTGTTGTTGTTGTTATGTGCTCGACTGACACCAAACTGCTGTTTACAGGTTGAGAGTGAGGCAGCCTTTCTAAAATTACGGAATCTTCCAAGTATTAAGTATCAAAACACAGAACACACTGTTCGTAGGTTACACAGACCTACCTAGAAACAGACAGAGAGCAATTACAGCTGCTCCTTTACATTTCTATAATCTCCATTTATCAGGTCAACTCAAGATGTGATAAACAAATATTAGATTGTTTTCAGGACAAGCGTCTGGCTTTACAAGGGAATTAGAGAGGGGGTAAGAAGAGGATCCCAACTGTGGGACAAGCTGTTCCTAAATTAGAATTCTAAGCAGTTGTCATCATTGGCTTTGATATAAATGACCATTCAGTCACCATCAGAACCAGCACAAATTGATGACAGGCCTATTGGAGTAGCTGGAAAAAACAAGCAGAGGCTAGGATACATCTCAGAAAAAAATATATGACAAAACAGGGCGTGAGCGAAGGAGGGGGTTTCTGTCCCCTGCAGCAAGCTAGTGAGGTGTCATGTGGTTGTCAGCTTGCTGGCCCAGCAAAGTTGTCAGTATTTCAACCAACCAGTTTTACCTCACCAAAGCTATCAGTTACATTGCCCTGTTCCCCGAAGGAAGCCTGAAAGCAATACACACGGACCTTCCACCATGAAACCAGAGGTTGAAGGAACGTTGTAATTTGACGATACCAATCTGAGGTTAAAAAAAAACAACAAACTTAAAAAGAAAAAGAAATTTCATAGAAAGCATCGTGACTTGTACTAATTAAACCTTGTGCTTTTTGACAGAATATTTTCTAAAACTAAGTGACTGTTCCTGGTCTGGATATGGATTCATTTGTGATAAAACATAAAATTCCCTGCTTAGGGCGCTGAGTTTGAAGAGTCACTGCCTTCCATTACAAATGCAAGAGAGTCCTCATGATTTAATTGGTAAATAAAAAAACCCACAGGGCACAGCAAAATAGGCTACTGTTCCATATTCCTTCCCTGGGAATGTGACTCTTGCCATCTCAAGCCACATCCGACACATTCCAATAAGAAATTAAGTCTGAAAGTCTGATTGCAACTGTATTAAGCCAGACAAATTAAATCCCGCTGGAGGGCTGTCTATAAAAGGGCTCCAAGAACACGTCTGCTTCAGAGTGAAGTATCGAATAAAGCTGGCTGGAATGAGAAGGCAGGCACATCACTTTATGTGACTGTAAAGCATTTTCTATTAATTCACCTGGACTTTCCCACATTTTGCCCACATGAGAAAAGCATGCTTAACATCTCCTGCCTTAAACACAATTACCTTTGAGTGCACTGCTGGCTAGGTAGGATGGCATCTGGAAGAGTGACCTTGTTCCTGTCAAAGGGGCTATGGCTTGACCCAGTATGGTTGACTGCTCGATTGGCAAACAGGACATCATACTCCACACAGTTGACAAGGAACGTTGTGAACGTGACAACAAACAAAAACTGACTGTTTGGACAAGATGGAAAAAGAAAGAGATTAGGCACCAAAGCTAATGACAATAAATACAAAAGACAACCAAAAATGATAACAATGGCAAAAGAGATTAAATGTAATAGAGAGTATTGAGATGACTATTTAATTTCCAACCATCAAGCAACAGAAGTGAACTTTGCATACACTGAAAAGGGATTAATGTATGACAACAACGTCAAGACAGATCGTTTTAGTTCCCTTACTGAATATACTGACAGGCTGAGATTTTTTGGGGTATCAGTGTGTAAATATAGTTAAAAGGTCAAGGGGGGGCTATATTAAGGTTCAAAGGTTTGTCAAATTCAGACAAACACCATTTCAGAGCCTGTTCATGGGCCCACTGGCAAGTTAGCAGCCAAAAATTAATAATTGCAATAAGACTGGAAAATAATCATGTTTAACAAACACACTGGCTCAATGATGTTATTGGGCTAAATGATTAAATAATGTGAGAAGAAATGCTAAAATAATATTAATAATAACAATAATAACAATAATAACAATAATAATAATAATAATAATAATAATAATAATAATAATAATAGATATACAAAGTAATAAGCAAAGCAATAATTAAAA
>JAQNCA010000004.1:15014782-15043428 GCA_029783725.1 Acanthurus tractus | reverse complement strand
AATAACAATAACAATAACAACAACAACAACAATAATAATAATAATAATAATAATAATAATAATAGGTATACAAAGTAATACGCAAAGCAATAATTAAAATGTTTACTGAGAAGAAACTATCAAATAAGAGATTCAAGCACAGATGTTAAAATCATCTGGCTGAACTTGTTCATGCTGTAGCCTGAAGCAAACCTAACTGTCATAACAACATAAAAAGTACCAGTAATACAATGATACCCAAGTCTTAGTTAAAACACGTGTCCTGTTATGAACCTATTACAAGTACATTTCTTTGTCTCAAGAAGTACACATGATGTATTTTGAATTTATTCGCACTTACACAAGTTCAAAGAACTCTGTCAGCATCATACAAGCGAAGCCATTCTTTTGATGAAAATGGTAGATGTGAAGAGAATGGTTAAGGAGAAGTGCAAACAACGTCGGGACAACACAAAAGATACCATAACATTGATACCTTGTGGCAACACCATGAAAGCATATGGCAGACTAAAGGAGCACATTGTGAGATTCAACAGATTCTTAATAAGACTGCACACATGCATCTTGATAAGTCTATGTCAGCACGGCGTGGCGCCAGGGAGGTGTACAATGACAGTACACTTCGGGAAACATACTATTTAACTACACTGTAATTTAAAAGGATATTCTCGTGAAGAAGTTATCCAGGTTCTTGATGTGGTGCCATGAGTCTGCAACATTAATGAAAGGATTAGTTATCCAAGAAGCTAACAGACCGTTGACCCAGTTGCATATTTCATTAGCCAATTTATAATGTATTGTACTTTACATATGTAGTAAATCAGTTATTTCAATGACGGTTTATACGTCGTGTTGATATGTTTACCTTTTAGGCCTTCGGGCACATGCACCAATAAATCCTCCTCCCCTGGTGGCGAGTCCTCCTCAAAGTCCTCAATTCGCTGATACTCCTGGTACGCTTCAAAGTTGGCCATTGTGCTTCACATTCTTATGGTCACTCCCAACTGACAAGTTACTTGTGGTAAACACTGTTAAGAAACGAATGTAGCCTTGCGACCTCAGTACATTTTGTAAGCTAGCCTTTAAGCAGCTCAAGCAGTTCAAAAACAGGTAATGTTAGCAGCAGCTAGCATTAGCTTGCTAACATGCTAGTCTAGCGGACAAGGCTTGTAATTCCGACGTTACACTACCATGGCAACAAATAACGTTAATGTACTAAGTAGACGCTAAAAGTTAGGTACACAATTCTACTGCAGATTAACTGGTAAACGTTAGCTGCCTTCGTGTAAAATCGCTTCCTAAATCTGCTGGATGCTGGTTGGTTAGCCTGTGAATGATTCAGCCTCTCATGTAGTCCGGGTGACACGGTTTGTTTTGTTCCCGACTTGGTCTGTCCATCTGCTGATCTGGATCTGCTCTCGTCTTTGCTTACATTGCAGTCTCGACCGCAGCTCGTTTAATTCACTCAGCTATAGTTCAATCACGATGCGCCGGTCTTCAGTCTGTCCCGCGGTCCATTAGTGGTTTCCAAAAATACACTACCCTCTGTGTGTGCACTGTTTTTGTCTTGCACAAACAAATGTCAACAAACGTCATTAACGTCACTTCTGTTTTCAACCGCCGTCATTTCCGGGTATCGTTGTAGTTTTTTTCGTTTTTTCCCAAAGAAATTCGCCGTTATTCATTCGCCGTGATTCTGTTAATAGTGCAACAAAATTGCTGAAAATCATTGCGTCCCATATTAAAAAAAACAACAACAATATGATTTTACAAACCCATATTCACGATAAAGTTCGCCCTCTATTACTCAAAGAAATGCACTCTGGGTCAGAGTCAATATGGCAGCCTGCTGGTTGCTTGTGGATTACTGCAGAGCTTAACGATTACTTTGTTTTAATAAGCCTGATTTTGCTGAAATTAGCATTACAACATGTTTCAGTTACTCTGTGCCAGAGCAAGTATAACTGCTCCGGTGCGATCATTGTTGTCATACCCACGATGCAATAAAACAGCAGAGATATGGAAACTTTCGAGGTAGGGTACCCTAATGTGACCAGTATTAAGTTTAGCCAACGTGAATGACAGCTGACCTGTATCAGCTACTCAATGCTTTATAAGCTATTTGTTAATAACTCAACTCTGAGACGCCTGGCTTTAATTTATTTTCTACATAGTGCATCTTAACATAACTGGTTTTCTCTAGTCTTCATACATAGATAGAAGGTCAGATATATACAGTAGGTAGGTGAAGTGACATGTTCTCAGTGTCAACTGGTAATCTGGTAAAAGGGCTGGACTATATATCGATGTTATATTGATATCAACATATAAGGATGGATCTATCTATCCATATTTACATATAAAATCTTAAATTTGGTAATGGAATTTGTGATACAGCATAGATGATAAAATATAGATGTTTTCCTCGTTTAAAAGGCTGCATGACCTTTAACCACGAAGTCATTATATCCACAGTACTGATGATTAATCATCAAAAATTTAATGGTGTTAATATTTTTTGAAAGTACCAATAGTCACAGCCACAATATTCCTGTATTAATTATATGAATGTACCTTATCAAAATATGACCAAATTTGAATTTGTATGCACTGAATGGCCCTAGTTTATATTCAACCAATTTCTTTTCTTACAAAACATAATTTGTAAGTTTTAATTTTCAATTCGTTTTGGCTGCGACAGCTTCTCATGTGACAGTGTAAATTTAATGAATTTGGGTTTCAAAAGAAGTAGTTTCAGATTGCCCATGATGAGGTAAACCTTCCTCAACATGTTGGATGCCAATGTAAAATTGGGGAAAGATTATTCGATGATGCTTACTCACATCAATAAATTTAATTCTAACAGCCTAAAATACAAAGCCCTTGCCACATATGCTTTGTAATGCCTAATTAAAAGGTTATTAAATGCCTTAATTTCTTAATATCGATTTTTTTGTCTCTAGGTGGTACACATCTCCAGGATCAAATGCAAACAGCTCCTCGCAGCAGCCTGGAAATGTCGTCAGCCGTTTTTGGAGCCTCACTCAGAGAGCTGCCCTCCAGTCCACTACCCAAACGTCCAAACCCCCAGGAGTGTCTCTGAAGTTTATCCTGGGACCAGCGGTGCTAACTGTTTCGGCACGAATGTTTTGTCTTGTAGCTTACTGCGAGGCAGATGAGAATAACAACCTCCCCTTGGAAGCTGTAGCCAAAAACCCTGTGCCTGAGTTCAAATGGCATATCCTGTGGGAATTTGTTAAACCTCAACTGTTTGCTCTCATCTGTGCTGTTGTGGTAAGCTTGAAACAATCAAATTTAATGTCTGTTTCTAGAATAGAATATGATGGCGGTGTATTCCAAGTAACATGTCATTTATGCACCTAAACTGAGTGTTTTTTTTCTTTTCAGCTTGCATTTGGTGCAGCTATTTTGAACATTCAAATCCCACTGATGCTGGGGGATCTGGTAAATGTTGTGGCACGTTACTTGAGGGAACATACGAGCAATTATGCCCAGGAGATAAGAGGTCCAGCACTGAAATTACTTGGGATGTATGGTTTACAAGTAAGTATATAAGAGATCTGTCAATATCCTGAGCAGTTTTACAATCTTCTTTGCCAGAGCTTCTTCAAGTGCAGTCAAGCACAGCACTGTTCATTAAAAACCTCCTTTGTATAGGGCCTGCTAACAAGTGGTTACATCATCCTGCTTTCAAGGGTGGGGGAGAGGGTGGCAGCAGACATGAGGAAGACCCTCTTCGCATCCTTACTGAGGTAAATAATCACTCAATGTCAGAGAAAAAGAATGCATGGACACAGTAAAAGCAACAGACATCAGATAGGATACTATTATTTATATGCTAATGGCTCATTATCATGTTCATGGGTGGACTACATCTGCAATCAGTGTTTTGTTTTTTGCTCTCAGGCAAGACGTGGCTTTTTTTGATGCCAATAAAACTGGGCAACTGGTAAATCGATTGACTGCTGATATTCAGGAGTTCAAGTCGTCTTTTAAGTTGGTCATCTCACAGGTATGAACTGAAGTATTTGTGTTATAAATTAAGAACTATGTTACATAGTTTTACCAGTCTAATTCATGTTTCATGCTTTTCTTGCATTTTCACAGGGTCTGAGGAGTGCTACACAGACAGTGGGGTGTTTTGTCTCTCTCTATATCATCTCCCCCAAACTCACAGGTTTGACCGTAATCGTTCTCCCATGTTTGGTGGGAGCAGGGGCTCTCATTGGCTCAGTCCTTCGCAAACTATCCCGCTTGGCTCAAGAACAGGTGATGTACTAATATAATTTTGCTCACAAACTACAGTAGTCAAATTGGGCTTCAAAAACAGCAGGAAAGATATTTGTTAAGAATGTGGCAGATATACTGCACCACATCCCCTCTTTACACAATTTAAATGTTTAAATTTTACTTCAGCTCACCCCTGTTAAGATGCCAAGTTTCTTTACAACCTTTTCTTAACCCCTATTTTGATTCATACCATTTTTACTTTTTTGCTATATTAACCGAGAGATACAAGTACACCCTTGTTAATGCTTGTATTTTGAGATACACATCAAATAAGCAACAGTTAGACATAGCAGAATTTATCTTTAGATTGCTGGCAGTTTTGAGAGCTCCTTTGAATCTTTTCTCTGCTAGCATGATGCTCAAGCATGTAATTATAAAGCAAAGTCAACCTGTACATTCTCAGTGTCAGTAGTTGCATTATATACAATTAGAAATCCATTTAAACTGATGATATTTTGCACCTGACAGAATTAACTGAATTTGCTACCTGACTGTGTCTCCATTTAACTATCTTCAATTTAAGGTGGCAAAAGCAACAGGAGTGGCAGATGAGGCCCTTGGCAATGTGCGAACAGTTAAAGCTTTCGCGATGGAGGAAAGGGAACTCCAGTAAGTGAGAGTATAATTTTACATATTTATACCCACAGTTCTCATAGAGACATACCATGCTGTATGTTATAAAGTAACAGGCCATAAAAATATTTTTTTCCACAGGTTATATGCATATGAGGTTGATAAATCATGTGAAATGAATGAAAATCTTGGTGCTGGAATTGCAGTCTTCCAAGGACTGTCAAACATTGCCCTGAACTGTGAGTGAATTTTACCGTTAACTAAAAAACACAATGTCAGGTAGATTGGATCTGTGTCTCACGATATCCAATATAATTGTGTTTTTATATTGTGTGCTACAGGCATTGTCTTGGGGACTATTTTTGCTGGGGGGACTTTAATTTCGAGCAATGAAATGTCCCCCGGAGACCTCATGTCTTTTCTGGTCGCTTCTCAGACTGTTCAAAGGTAACAGACACGTTTGTCTTGCTGTAATTACTCTCTATTACCATTTACAAATACTAGTAAGTTAGTTAAAATGCAGCTGATGTTTAAGGTATAATTTAAGTATACTCTTATGCACAGATCACTGGCCAGTATCTCTATCCTTTTTGGACAGGTGAGTAAAAATGATTTGTACAAATCTAAAAATGTAATTTCTGAAAGATAATTTAGGGAGACATGAAACCAGTCTCTAACATCTGTTCCAGATGGTGAGGGGAATAAGCTCTGGGGCTCGAGTCTTTGAATACCTGTCTTTGAAGCCAACCATTCCACTGTCTGGAGGAGGACGCATACCGTACCATTCTCTGACAGGGAGAGTGGATTTCATGGACATTTCTTTCAGGTTAATTCAAAAGAAGAGTTGATTACAAGACACTTCTTGACAATCACAGAGCAAAAATATCAGAGTGTACTCTATGATGATTTTTGATTGATTGTTATCTATATATTTGTAGCTATCCAACAAGACCAGGCCATCAGATCTTGAAGAGGTTCAACTTAACGCTGCCACCTGGTAAAACTGTTGCCATTGTTGGAGAATCTGGAGGAGGTAAGTTCCGAGTAAATAATAAAATGAATTGTTAAAATGTGACATGTAGACAATATGATGGTGAGTCTGTAAATGATTAATCCAACATATTCAAGGAAAGTCAACTGTGGCGGCCTTGCTGGAGCGTTTCTATGACCCGACCGGCGGTGTAATCATGCTGGACGGACTTGACGTCAGAACACTTGATCTGTCCTGGTTCAGGGGTCAAGTTGTTGGATTTATCAATCAGGTAAAGGCTGTTCATCATGAATTCATCCCAGTTTTAAATATAGGGAAATAAATAACAAGTGAGCTGAATAAAACTTTTAATTATACATATTCATAGCTGTGCCAGTTTTCACAGTAGCTTCCATTCTTCATCCCTGCAGGAGCCAGTTTTGTTCGGATCATCTGTCATGGAGAACATCCGCTTTGGGAAGCCTGAGGCCACAGATGCTGAGGTCATTAATGCAGCCAAGCAAGCTAATGCTCACGGCTTCATTACAGGTTTCCCAGACGGCTATAACACTGTGGTTGGTGCGTACTCTCATTTAGACATTCACAGGATATTAAAATATGTGTGCCATTTAAATACTGAGCTCTGAAGCTCTAAATTCAGGTGAGCGAGGTGTGACGTTGTCAGGCGGCCAGAAACAGCGCATCGCTATTGCCCGCGCCTTGATCAAGAACCCCAGCATCCTGGTGCTAGATGAAGCCACGAGCGCCCTGGACGCAGAATCAGAGCGGGTGGTGCAGGAGGCTCTGGACAGGGCCACAAGGGGTCGCACTGTGCTCATCATCGCCCACCGGCTGAGCACCATTCAAGGGGCGGACCTCATCTGTGTCATGAGCAATGGCCGCATTGTTGAGGTGAGGCAGCAGAGAATTCAAAGAAATAGAGATGCTTGTGTTTCCTCTAAAAAGTCTTGGATAATTTATTAAACTATCTTTTAAGTTAAAGGAAGCACTGAGAGGAGTTGACTGCCTATAGCTACATTTATTGCCTCTATATTCATGTGCTGACTGAGTAATATATCTTTAAATTATCTTTTCTTTTAAGGCTGGCACTCACTTGGAACTGCTGAGCAAAGGAGGACTTTATTCTGATCTAATTCGCAGGCAAAGAGCTGAGGGGCAGAAATGAACCCACCAAAACTTGTTTACTGCAGATTTACAATGAGACTCCAATGAGTGATGGAATTTCTTTTTTAATGAAATTCATAGGAAAGGATTGCCAGAACAGATACATTATGTAAAACATGTAGCATAAATTTACTAGCTCTCTTTTTAGTTGGATGACAACTCAAATTTATGTATGTAAATGTAGAAGTGGACCAACTGGATCAGTCTGTAAAGATTTACAAACCGCACAACTGTACAATCTCCAACTTCATGAGAATTTCGTAACACTGGTTTCTCTTATCCTGTATAGAACGCTAAGTTATCATGTGTTTAAAAAATCAATTAAACATGTTTTAATGAGAGTATATCGTTTTTTTTCTATTATTATAGATACAATAAACATAATGTTCATGTTTTATCACACATAGAGGCTCCAGAACAGACAAAAAATAGACTAACATCATGTGCTGTATGTGTTTTATGAATAGTTTAATTTCCTGAGGTTATCCTATGGTTGAAATGTTATTGCTCGCTGTGATAAATAGTTTTTTCTGTCTTTTATAAACTGGCTGTTTACCTCTGGATACATGATTTTACAAACTCTGAGTTAAATCTTTTAAGTAACTTAAACTCTATTGTAACAGCTACTGTAAACAATAAACCTTTTCCTGCCACATTTTACCCCTACAGTGGCTGCACGTTTGAACAGAAGACTTGGTGCAGTGACTTTTAATAAGCCTTTTTAATGAAACATTATTTCATATTCCCATTGTTTATCTGTACAGGTTGAGCACTCGTACTGGTGAATATTACCAATCATTATACATTAGTTGTATTATGAGCACATTTGCAAAATGGAACAAGAGAAAAGCTCATATCAAACTTGTATAAAGATCTGTATCCCTTTTGAAAAGTATTTATATCACTGAATAGCCATATAGGCTGTCTGTGCTAAGTTAATCAGAGTACACTGACATGTACCCTGACAGCTTCCTGGTAGAATCCATTTGTAGTTTGGGATTACATTACAAATGATCAATTTAAGTAAAGGAAATACATTTAAGTGGTTTCTTTTTGAAGATATCACATATACCTCTGTAAGTACACACATTCTACAAAACTGTAAGCAGCACACAAAGTATGTGGGTCAGGTCTAGGAGTCTGAGAACTTGGTACTGTACTTGTGAGCTGATTATAATGAACTAGTTTACTGTCCGTACACAGTGATTTTGCCTTTCGCTTGCCTTTCTTTTGCATAAATCTACTACAAAATAAAGAGATAAATTAGTAAAACAACAAAAAACTGTCAGTAATATGTTCCTGTATCCATCAGTGTTTTGGGATCTTTAATCTTGAGTTCAAGAGTGTTGCAATTCATTTTTTGGCCTCTAGATGACCAACAAGAGAAGCTTTGCTGCAGACCGACCAGGGGCAGCAAGTGCAGATAGCTTAAAGCTAACGCTAAATATCATAACATCAGAAACCCCAGTTTGGGGCTTTAATCCGTTTTGGTTTGCTAGCTTGTTCAAGGCTGGCTTCACGGACCAAACATGCAGAAATACGAGAAGCTTGAAAAAATCGGAGAGGGTAAGTTTCATTCGCTTTTTTATAAAGTAAATATTAGCTACCCTTGCTATACTAGCATCCATGTAGGTAGTAGCATGGCTAACGTCAACCAGATTGTAAGATTTTTGTTTGCTTAAGTAATTCCATTGAAAACTATGTGTAGTATCCCGCGTATAGCCTTTTTCTTATTCTCATGTTTTATACATGGCAAGATCTGTCAGAAGATTTCCTGCTTGTCAGAGTTTACGACATTAATGTTAGCTTGGTAACTTAGCTCGCTAATGTTAGGAACTCGATGTTGCTATGGCATTCATTAATACGATAACAGCGCTTTACCTTAACATGTTTAACGTTACTCTGTAGGTACGTATGGGACCGTTTTTAAGGCTAAAAACAGAGAAACTCACGAAATTGTGGCTTTGAAAAGGGTCCGGTTGGACGACGACGACGAGGTTTGTATTCAGAATAACATTTCACTTAGTTATTTGCTTGTAAATTGTTAGCAAGCTAGTGCTAATCAGGCTGGGTGTAATTCTTTCAGGGGGTGCCAAGTTCTGCTCTGCGAGAAATCTGTCTTCTGAAGGAACTAAAGCATAAAAATATTGTCAGGTCAGTCTGCTGCCCAAATTAAATTTAACTTGTTGTCATGTGGAAATGACAGGTGGTTTTCCCCTCCCTGTCAGGTATGTTAATATGCCAAGTATTCTGCAAGTAACCCTGAAGTGAATTAATATCAACCTAACACTGTTTTTTTTCCTCCACAGACTGCATGATGTTTTGCACAGTGACAAGAAGTTAACCTTGGTCTTTGAATATTGTGATCAGGTGAGACAGAGTCATTCCAAACCTACATAATGTTTTTAATGTGTACCCATGCTAAAAGTGTTTTTTTTTTTTTAATCAACTACAGGATTTGAAGAAGTATTTTGACAGTTGCAATGGGGATCTAGATCCTGAAACTGTGAAGGTAAGAGAAAAATATCCTGGAAAAGCCATGCTAAGGAAAAATTACAGCATACCTGCTTGAGTGCATACTGTATAGATAGCTGTGTTTTTAGACAGCATCCCACTTGGCCTCTAACGGCCACCAGTATGTCAGTATCACTTTGTAATGTAATGTGTTTAATGGTTGTTTTCTTGCTAAACTCATTTTTTCTCTTTCATGCAGTCATTCATGTACCAGCTGTTGAAGGGCCTTGCTTTCTGTCACAGTCGGAACGTTCTTCACAGAGATCTGAAGCCACAGAATCTTCTCATAAACAGAGTGAGTATAAAGATGCATTTGGACTTTGACTTGAAAGCTGGTAAATGTTCATCATGGTATAAGAAAATCATTTGGCTAAGTGCGTCATTTCTATACTGTAGAAACCAACAGGACGGCGAATAAAAGCAAGGTTAAACAGCAACATTATATGTGAAATGTATAGACAAATCTGGTGTTCGTACAGGCTGTAGTTTATCAGTCAGTGTAAATATCACATGAGATGTGTTAATGAGTGTCTCTGTCTATAGAATGGAGAGTTGAAGCTAGCTGACTTTGGGCTGGCTCGAGCCTTTGGCATTCCTGTGAGGTGTTACTCAGCTGAGGTAGGTTGTACTTCATTAACAAAGCAGCAGCTGGTAAATTGCTTCCTCAATATTTAGACGTACAACCTGTGTGATCTTGCATTGATTTTTAGAAATTCAATATCCACAGCAAAATAGTTAGTACTGATTTTGAAGAATTTTGCCTACTGTTGAGGGATTTACAATTGTCCCTAAACAGTATGAAGAAAAATGCTCTCCCCAATCCATGTTTTTATAGAAGTTATATTTCATCTGTCTAGCCAAGGTAAACAATCCCAATATGTATTCCTCGTTTTATTACCAAATGAAATCTCATCAAAAATTTGCTTTCAGGTTTTATTTAAGGGCTACATAATTTAGGATAACATCTAACTTTTAAACTGTAGCAACAGGTGCATGTGCACAGCCTTTCCTACAAAGTTCCTTTTTTTAAACTCTAGTTTCTATTCTTATCATTTCCATTTGATTACTTGATGGCCTCAATTTGTTTCTCCGAGGTCCTAAAATGAAGCCACTAAATTAGTGATGAAGAGAGGGAGTGGGACACAGTGCAGCATTTGGTTTAAGGAAGATTAGATTTTTTTTTTTTTTCGTTGCTGATGCCATCAGAGAAATGACAGCCAAGTCCTCTGAATGGTTTTGGGGTGTTTGGTTGGCTGACCTCAAGGCTCCAGCGAGTCATTCTCATGAGGGGAGAATTGACCTAAGGGTTACACTACTGATCAAAAAATGTAATAAATAGGAAACCTAGAGGGGAACAATGTTTGAAGCATCAAGAATTTGAAGTGGGGTCATTTTGAGGGGTCATTTCAGAGGATGTCTCACCCTGAGACTCAGCACAGTTTTAGCCAGAAGAAACGAATGACCCTTTATTAATTTCTCACTACAAGGATATGCTGTATGCAGCTAGAGGCAGCAAAAAAAATGTAATACAGTTACATAACTTATTGTTATCATGGCATGTGGAGTTTGCTTAATTCATCAGCGTTATTGCCAAAACTTTCAAATGCTAAAAAAATCAGAGAAAATGGTTGAGTGTGAAGTTCTTTGGTGTTCTTTCTTTTTCTTTGGCATCACAAAAAAATCTTCTCTGGCAATCCAAAGTTGATGTGAAGCAGGAATAGAGGGATTCTTTTTTTAGTGCCTAAACAGAGTTTCCCACACAAATTCTACTCCATAAAAACCTTAACCTAGATTCATTTAAAATCCCCCATGACCCATAGGTATATTAAAAACACAGTGCTCCAGGATACATTGTGCAATTTATTTTAAGAGGGTTGGAGGAGGATTCACAAATTTGGTTAAATTTTTTCTCCGTGAAATTGACTTACGAAAAGTTGTTAGTAATTCTCCAGCAGGTGGTCTCATAATTAACATCTGCACTGAACTGAACTTTTTTACTCTCCAGCTGAAACATAAACACTACTCTCTGTCAGCCCACACATTCTCTCTGGGAGAGAGGACTTTTCTGTGGTTTCATTTGATTTTTTTTCTTTGTTCTGTCAGTGGGCTATACTACTTTTTCACATAACCTGAAAAATATGTATAAAACAAGAGCAGACTTTACCATTAGTCAGGGTGGGCAACTGCCTGGAGCCTTGAACTGAAAGGGCACCAAATAGCTCTAAATTTATTATTATGTTTAGATATCAAAACCATTAGTGTATATATTATTATTTAACTCATTCTACCTCAAAATAACTTACACAACACCCCCCCCAACCACTTACAAAATATATAACTCAGTTGTATACCGCTGACTGTGTCCTTCTAGTTCAGAGGAAAACATAGTACTACTGTACTAACCTGACAGAGAGACATTACTTGTTATTTGTAGATTCTAATTTTACTTAAAATACAACAGAAAAAATAAAGCATTGTAATTTTTTGTACTATTCAGCATTATATTAGAACTGAAGGCTCCCCCTTGAACAGATGTTAAGTAGATTTAAGCGTATTGTACTTATAATGTCTCTTTTTTACTGTTCACTTAAAGTAAAAATGTGAATGCAGAACTTTTATTTTGCAGTAATAATAATTTTAACTAGTTATTAAGTTTACTTGTGAAAAAAAGTTCAGAGTTCTTTTTCTACCACTGCCAATAATTATATTCACAGCAAGAATAATAAGTGAGACAGTGTTTACCTCATGGACCCCCAAATCACTGTATTTGCCTCTGCTCAACACTTGAACAAGCATCAGTTTATTTAAATTGTACAGGATGTGTAATAGTAACCTGGTACATGATATAAGTTGGCTGCATAGTGTTAGTGACAATGTTGCCAAATCCCTATTTTAGTAAAATCAGTGTCAGAACAAAATAATACACATCCACCCAAGAGGACTGTAATTATGCTGAATGCCTGGATGGTTGTGTTAACACCAGTTTGCCTGTGGTAATTGGTTTAATTGGTCTAATTCTAATGCTTTGCTCTCTGCTTTGTATACAGGTGGTGACACTGTGGTACCGGCCTCCAGATGTTTTGTTTGGTGCTAAACTTTATTCTACCTCAATTGATATGTGGTCTGCTGGATGCATATTTGCAGGTTTGTTTGTGATTGCTGACATCAGTGAGAATACAAATTTCTCTCATCTTGACTTAAGTTAAATCGTTAGACTTATTTTTTTGAACTTTTTCTGTAACGTAGTGTGACAAAGTTACTGCTAAAAATAATGTTGAATCCTGATAATACATCTGTTTAAGTATAGTGAATTTTAATGGTTTAACAAGTCTTTTGTATAAAGGCCAAAATGGTGTTTGAGTTAAGCAGAGAATCTATATATGGTACCTGTGGAACTAAATCCTTTCTCTGTTGGGCTAGAATTTGACACAGCTTAGCAGATGATGTGGGATTTAAGTTAAAAATATCTGTGACAGTAAAGCAAGAAGGATGCTGAAGGATGCTGAATTTACATTTTATTGTGTGGTCGCTGTTTTCATCAAGATGTTTTTCAAGGTAGAATACCAAGTGGGTATTTTGATGTAAATTGCAATCGCATACTTAAAATGCAGAAATGGAAGGTGTGTAGGTGCCCACTTTCTTCACACCGTGAAATAGTTTAAATATTTGCAGAGCAGGGCAGGCCAGGATTACGATAGAAATAAGTCATTTAAACATGAATTTTTATACTGTCATGCTTTAGTTAAATGCATAATACTTTGTTTTATATGGTGTCCAAGGTTTGTTTTGGGGTTTGAGTGAATATGTGGAGAAGTGTGTAAACCAAACCACTCCATTTATAAAATATTAATATAAATTCCTGTTTCATTTTATTTCCTTGTCCTGTTCAGAGCTGGCTAATGCCGGAAGGCCTTTATTCCCTGGAAACGATGTGGACGACCAGCTGAAAAGAATTTTCAGATATCCTTTTTTAGCTTCTTCAGTTGGTTTTGACAATATTGGTTTCTGGCTAACCCACATAAGTGTGTGGGACTGCTGAGTCTCGTCCAGGCAGAACTATTGATCTACCTTCTTATCAATGATTTACACAGTGTTTCTTAGCTAGCTGGAGAGACCTCAGTTTTTCTTTAACTATGTAGTACATTGTTGGGTACACCAACCGAAGAACAGTGGCAGACAATGACGAAACTCCCCGATTACAAGGTAAATTATTACTACAGTCGATGAAGTCTACACTGTGCGTCTCAAACTGTTACTCATGTTTCCTTTTTCTACCTGCAGCCATATCCCATGTATCCAGCAACCACCTCACTGGTGAATGTGGTCCCCAAACTAAGTAGCACAGGACGGGATCTACTCCAGGTACTTTCCGTTGTAGCTCTCCTGCCTTTAATTTCAGAGTAAATAAGTCTGCACAAATGTCTGGCCTCCAGATAAAGATGCACTCATGCATTTCAAAGACAAAACTTATTTTTTTATTTTTTTACATCTGTGGTCAGTAAAGTATTCCCTTTTTTTTGTTTGCACATATTTTTTCAGTAACCTAAGGTAAAACACCTTAGCATTTGTTGCTAATATGCCTTTTTTTTCCTTTTCAAGAATTCTGATATTGCTGTTCACTCATTAAAATGTTTCCTTTGATTTCACCCAGAACCTGTTAAAATGTAATCCCCTCCAGAGGATCTCTGCAGAAGAAGCCTTGCAGCACCCTTACTTCGCCGATTTCTGCCCACCCTAATTGCTTTATCGCCTCTCGCTGAACTTCAGCCGCAGAATCAATCATCCTTCACTCTGTTGAGTCATTAGGACCACTCCCAACAAGGCAAATCCCTCACAGGTTTTTAAACACTCCCCTGCTTTAATTCTGCTGTGCCTCTGTGTGGAACAAAGTCCTAGTGGCTCTGCAAGACTTTAGGTTCTTTTAAGTTGCCAGCCTGTTTATTTTGATACAGATACACCTCCTAGTTAATTAGTGCCAGTGTGGGCGGGTGCACTATGTGTTGCATTAAATAAATTTTATGCCTGTGGAAATGGTTGTCAACATTAAGGCCCTCTGCTCCAGAATACTGAAGTTAACGTGTTTTTTATTTCCTTTATTAGCGGATTTTGAATAAAAAGGCCCTTTGATCTCAGTGCTAGGACACACTGCATCAGTTACTCAAACAGCCTTTTTGATGTTATAGTTTCTGTTACTGTTGTTATGTGTTCTGCAAAACTTTTTTTTTCTCCAGTTTGCTTCTATTGATAGACATCTTAACAGCGATGAAGACTGTAGCCTGTCTGATACAGTAGTTAAGATGCCAATTCCAACATTGACTTTTGCAAGTTTGGATAGGGATTATATGTATGAAAATCCTTTTTTTAACATTTACACCAAGCATTAACATTCTGAGCAGGATCACTTATATTTGGTTATCAAAACAGGTGCAACTGAGATGTGAGGGTGACACCATTTCTGGGGCATCTAAAACTAATTCAGCCAAAATGAAAGCCTGTATTGACACATCTGTGATAAAAGACCACAGATTTCTGAGGCAGGAATACCAATGCTGCTCTGTGGCCTATTTACATAAATTGAATTAAGGCTTGAGTCAGTTCTTATTTTTTTACTACTTTGTTTTACAAGTAGGTAATTTCCTGGGAACATATAACTTCTAAATGTGATTTGGTACTAATTACTGGTACTAATTTCTTTCTTAGAAACTTCGCCAGTTAAGCCTGAGTAAAAATTCATAAATTATTCAGTTGTTACTTGAAACTGTTTCCTTATATCATAAAATCCACATCTTTTAGCTAAATAAAAAAGTAAATTTAAGGTTTTGCAATTTCAGGTGAGCATTTGGATGGCATAAAGGTAATACTGGCTATTAGAACTGATTCATGGGAAGTCTACAAATTAAAGACTGTTCATTATATCCTTGTAATTAGTACCAAGCCTGATATGTCTTTTCTGAAAATAATTAGGCAATTACACGCCTGTAAAATATATATTTTTTCCTGTTTTTAACTGTTACAATCAGAGCAGGCTACATACTTTCAATAATGATGTTTCACATACCAACAGTGCAACTCTTTGTCCCACTACCTATCCCAAGATTGTACAAAAGCATGGGAAGCTAATTTATAATATTCTTTTTTTCTCAGGCTTTTTATTTCTCAATTTGTATTTGTCTTTTGTGCACTTTGTAACTTACTTTGTAAGTTTTATTTTGAAACGTTTATCACTATTATTAAATATGTTGAAGACTGACAGCCAGGATTATCAATATATGGGCCAATATACAGTATAGAAATACATACGTGTAAGACTAGTGGACCATTAGTGACACATTTTTGACATCTTTATCATTATTGTACTAATGTCTTTTATCTTTTTTTTTTTTTAAATAATGCTTTTGTATTAGCTAAATTAGAGAAAATCCACTGTAAAATCTGTATTTTCATAATTGTTTTGCACCATTAGCTGTTTCCATTTTGGTATATTAACATGGTTAACAGCTTGCAGTGTTATTTTACTCCAGATTGTTACAGTGCTTCTCATCCCATAAACGACTACATAATGAGTTGTTTGAAGTAACTGTGTTAATAGGGAAAAGATTTATTTTCATTTTGCTGATGTAAGTCAAGATAATGGATGCATGTATTTATTAATGATGGAATGTCTGCTCATGTTTTTTGCATTCATTTAAATGTAGCACAACTTCATTTGGTACAGAAGCTGTCCTTTTGAATGATTTCATGATACTCGGATCTTTAGCATTTAGCTGGCTCTTTTTAGGATTTAACTTTTGAGGGTTGTGTGTGTGTGGATTAAGTTATAATCAAAAAAAAGCACAAAAGGATTTGCTCTCAGTATTTCATTATCTCATTGAACATCTCCAAGCAGCTGCTTGAAAGTTACTTTTTACAGCATAGATTTTAATTTTGAATGAGGACAGATTTTGCACTTTGCTAATATATTCATTAGTATAAGTATTTGCTGGTACACAAGATAAGTGTCCATGATGTTTTTGTGATCTGTTAACTAGCAATTCAGCAGATTTTGATTACATTTCACATATAGGGCTGTCACAGTATCAGGTTATCACTATAGGATTATCATGGTCCAAAGAATTTACAAAATATAATTGCAATGTCTATAAAACTTAAAAAAAAAATTGCTAACAGTCAAATTCATCTTTATACTTTGTTTATTATGTGTTTAGTCTTGTTTTTGGCCAATACATTACACTTAGAGTAGGAGTGTAGGGAGATTGAGAGGAAGTTTGTAACCATATCTGTACCAAGTTAACAAAAAGAACAATTACACTCAATGAATTTTTTGTTTTGGCTGGTTGCAACCAATGTTACCATGCATTATCACCACCTACTTGTTTAAAACAGTAATAGAAAGATAGCCAGAATGAATCGTCTGAGGCACAGCATTATTTAAAAAAAAAAAAAAAATGGACGTTGTATAAAGCCCTAAAAGCCTTGGTTAAACATTACACTTTTCTTAGTAAGTTTTAATTTTTCAGAACAAACCTTAGGTATTAAGTGAGAGATCTAACATTAAAGTAACCCTAACCCTTAATCTGCTCTATAAGAACCAAAATGGACAACCAACAAACTGTCATTAGATTCTAACTTTTGATTGAAGTCTGAGACATCACCTTGTAAGCTCAGCACCCTGTCCTCCTCTAACTAATTAAAAGACAAGAACAAGGCCAAAAACAGTTCTTTTATGTCAAATAGCCAAAATTGCTCTAGTTTTAGCAGATTTTGTGCTGCAGTAGATCTGGTTGCTCATTGTGAAAGCTATAAAGAGAATGTGTTTTCACAGCCTTAAAGTTGGCTCACAGATTGGTTTTTGATTTGATAAGCTCATGGCAATTTTACTTAACACTGACTACGTTACACATAGTTAAGTGTGTTTTAACTATTTAATGTACAGTTCAGAGTTAAAATCACATATCTACAATAAAATGCACATTAAGCACGTAGAGCCAGATGAAGCAAGCTCAGTTCCCCAGAAATGTTTGTGTGCATGAAAGTTAAAGAAACATTACCTTTAAGAAGCAGTCTTGAAGGCACATTGTGTCACTTCAAGTCCCATTACTTTCATTTAATCCACAAAAATTGATAGAAAGATATTGCAGCCGTTTCAACATTTGCACATTGTCTTTCTTTTTGAGTATTGCACGTTCCCACGCCTGGTTTGAGAAGGATTTTTGTCTATTGTTAAGATTCAAAATGCTGTATCACAGGATGTGGAGAACCCCATTTTGCTTCATCTGACTCATACATTTTAGACCTCACAAAGTGAATAGCATGGCTAAGATTACAGTAAGAGACCAGAGATAATAGGAATACACAATGGTCATGCAAGAAGAAAATGGAGTGATGTGACAAATTATTACCTGTGAGGATAAAATAGTTTAAATCTAGATGTTGGATGACATAAATATATAGAACACTGTTTTCTACTTTGCCATAGATTTGCGGTAAATATCAATCGAGGACTACTTAATGAGCACAAATATGTTTCTCATGTTTAGTAACAGTTTCTGCCAGTTCATATACACTCTGCTGTTCTTTGACTGGTAGTAAGGCAGGGGGTGGGGAGAGAGAGGTAAAGACCCAGGACGTTTTCACAAATCCTTCATCCACAGTTTGCGGTAAATGCTGGATCACTTTAATGCTTTTTAACCCAACAACATTACACACACGCACGCACACACACACACTTGAAATTATCAGGGCAATGCAGCATCCTCAGAACAGCATCATTGTGTAACATGAATTGGCATTTTTTTGTCCCTTTATTTGGTTAATGATGGTTAATATACAATTGTCATATCATACATCTGTGTTGCAGTTTGCAGCTGCTCAGTCAACATCCATTCCAGCTGTTGAATACGTCATGAATTAAAAATGGGGGTCCCGATTTTTTTTTTTTTTAATTGTCAATTCACTAACAGTTTAATTTGATTCAGTGCACTTATTGCTCATGACTCAACGCCACTGATTCCCCTTTATTTGTTTCCTGAAAGGCAAAAATTTCCATTTGAACAAAGTCTCTTCACGAGGTGATCTCTGGCTCCTCTCAAAGTGCGCTGTTATTTCCCGATAATGCTGGAGCAGTGAACACACCACGTGTAACAGTGTGCCCAGTTTAAAAACTAGAGCCGTTAACAGGTAGTCGCAACCATAGACGTCCGGTCATTGGCTTTCAAGTGATGGCTGATCTCCAAGGGTTTGTGCTTCACATCAACAGTCATCTAATACACAAACAACAGAGTAATAAAGCTACAGTGTTATGAACACCATTTACTTGATTGGCATTATACTTGAAAGTTTCACATTCAAAATAAAAACCAATTTTCAGTATTAATAATGAGGATATGTACCTACAAGTCCATAACTGTAGTGTCCAGGATTTAAATAACAGTGAACATTAACAGTAGAGGAAGTAGACTCACACCAAGATAAGAAGAAAAGTTGTGTACGTGAGTAAGATGGGTAAATAGAGTTTATTATACTTGATCATTTATACATCACAAACTCTTTATTTGTGACCTATTACATGTTCTGGAATAATTATAATAATAATAATAGTAATAATAATAAAAGGACACAATGGTGAAATTGTACAATGCATTTCTGTTATAAATCAACTGAACTGAATGGGGCTGAGGTGAAAGGTGGTTTTGATGTTTTGAGGCCTTCTCTTGTATCTTACAAAGTCTATTTAGTTGTCAGTCATGTCATAATCACCAGAAACTCAAAGACACTTATGGTCCATCCAGACCCAGTCCATTTTGCTTCTGGTGTCAGAGCAGATGAAAAAACACTTTTTTATCTATATATATCTATATTAATATATACAGTAGATATATATATTTGACCAATGTCTCAGATGAGCGGTATAGAATTTCTTCATGGCATTTGAGTGCGAGTATTTACAAATTTTTGTCAAGTTTAGGAATGTCACCGACAAGCCTTTGAAACTCTACTGGTTTTCCATAGAGAGAATAGATTACTATCACAGGGGATTGTGCTGATAAACACCTTTAAGACACGGTGATGGAAAAAAAAACAGCTGAAAATTATTAAAAAGGCAAAAAAGGAAAAGCCTGATTGTTACTCTTTTAATGAATTCAATGTAAATAAAGGCCAACTTTTACAGCAAGCTGCATGCTAGTGTTTTTTTTTTTTTGCAACACTATCCCCCCAGATGGGAAAACAATGAAAATTGAAATGTCAGCTATATAAAGATAAAAAGATACAATCAACAGCCTCTTTATTCGGCCTCCTGATTCTCTTTTTTGACCTTTACTGTGTGTAAAAAGTGACCTAAGTTAACAAAAAACATCCTATTCAGTAGTTTCTGTGATCCCAGGATCCACACTGAACAAAACTGCATACTTGCATATATACAATTAATTAAGTTCCTATATGTTTAACTTGAATAAGCACAGTCATCTAATTAATGAGACATTTTAAAGCCTCACCGTAGCAAAAGGCAACATAAAACACTTGTCTAGTGTTTTGAGTCAGGTTTGAGCAGCTCTTTTAATTGAAAATCGGCTCGTTACAGTCGAGCAGATTTTTAAAAAGGCTCCTCTGTTCAAACTGGTGACAAGTATACGGTCACTCAATAACAGCATTGGTTAAATGCTGGAGACAACACTGATAAGAAACTGCAATGCTACACAAACCAATCCACGTGTACTCTTTGTTTTTGGATTGATGCACAGCAAAACTAGCACAACAGTACTAAGTAATTCATCTCAACACTGGTCAAAAATCCTTTTTTCAGACACATTTATCCTTGCTGATTGTATACACTCAAGTTATCACGTAAGGAAAACAATTCCACAAAATGAAACATGAATAAATTAACACTGACGCCTTGACATGGCAGTTAAACCTGAGTTCTGTTCTGGAAGTGGTCTCTTTTACTTCTGATGATAGTATTCTATTTCTATTCAGGCATTGATAAACTCTACTGTACGCTTTTGAGTAACACACTTGACCGTTTTCTTTAAATACATACATTATTTCACAGTTTGCTGTCAAGTCCCCGGATGTGCCACCCCACCCCAAAACCCCTACTGTATGCTGTCAACAAGCAAACTCCTCAAAGTTGCCTAAAGTCGGGTGACGAGGTAACATGTTCGGCGTGAATCCGAGACTGTCCGAGTGACTCCGGAGGGTGTCACAGGTGCTCTGCAAAACAGAGGGGAGGGAAGGAGGGAAGACGAGTTCAACCGGGTTAAGGGAGGGGCGATGAAGGGAGCAATGATGATTATGATGGAGGAAAGAAATGAGCAACAGGTAAAATGAGAGCAACCGAGACAATGGAGGAACGTAGAGGAAATAAAAAGAATTTATATGGCGAAGAGAAGTCGAGATAAAACATTAAAATAATGAGGTTTATAATTTTTAAGCACATCAGACACAAGGACAGATTGTATAATCAAGGACGATGAATGACAGAAACATATGTGGACAACAATGAGGTGATAAATAAAAGAGATTTGGAAGTTTCGAGATCAGCCACGTCGCATATGTTTCACAGGCAGAGAAAGCGATTGTAAAGAAAAATCAGGTGAAAATGAGGAGAAAAATGAATGAGAGGAGGGAGAGGAGAAAGAAAAGAAGCATATTTTTAGTCCTGCTTTTATACTGGCATGTTAAATTGTTTTAGATATGGGAGTTGAAACATCCACATTTCCCTGCTTGTGCTCCATGAGGAGATAATACGTGGATAACAACCATTGGTAGTACCCATGGGCAGAAATGGCTATTCCAGCAGACAAAGAACCATTTATATTTTGTGCAAACTCACTGCATGCAGATCTACGATAACATCACAAAGTAATGCATCTAGTGATGTTATCTGGCATGAGCCTCAAACGCACTGCCTCTAAATGGACCTCTGTGCTGCAGGGAAACAAATAGATCTCATGTGGTTCGGCTTTTTGTACAACAATTCAATAAATACGTAATCTGTTTGCACAGGAGTGCTTTGCTTTACGCTACGGGAAAGAAAGCATCATTATTCAGTGGAAGGTGCAAGTTTTGCTTAGTGCAGAGAGTCCGATCTTTATGCACTTGGAGAATCCAACCAACTCATGCCTTCCGATAAGTCAATAAATGCAAAAACACACCAAAATAACCTTGAACCTGATATTAAAAAATGCTCACTTCAGTTGGATAATCACCCCTCTTTTTGTTTACTGTCTACTAAAGCCAAACAAATCATTTGTAGCCACTGAGGAAATGATGTATGAGATGGTATCAAGTATGTATGAGAGAGAGGGACAGCATGGGAGGGAGCATCTATTATCAATGGGGTGTGCTACCTGGGGGCATGATTAGGCGTGACACCAGGGCTGGTTGGGTTCTCTGGAAACTCCTGGAATAGACATGATGAAAAGAAAGATGGGTGAGGGTGACTGAAATGAAAATAAAAACACAATGTAAATGCTAAGAGTTTAAAAAACTTGGGAGGGAATACTGCAAGAGGCCGTTTTCCCCTCAGTGATTATTAAAGTACTGAAGGAAAATGGCTGATCATAATAAAATTTGAGATTTTCTAACAAGAAGGGAAAACAAAAGAAAATTACAGTCATCCATATGTATTGACGGTCACTGGGGAAATGAAAGTCAAACTAAAAAGATGTCTAAACCACTAAATGCATCACGTTAGCATCCGCTTTTTTGGGTGGAGATGTGACAATGGACTAGTTGAAAAAAGGTTATTGAGTACGAAAGAAAGAAAGTAGAAGAGGATGGTTTATTGAAAGCAGGTGAACATATGACATGAATGGGGCAGAATACAGTAAATATAACACTATGTGAGACTCCAGTAAAAGCATGACACGCTGCAAACATTGGCCCACTAAATAAATGCTTCTTCTACTTCTTCCACATTCAAATGAAAAGAAACTGACCCTCATAAAAATAGACTGACTAAAGTAACCTTATTCAAAAATGTGCTGCCTTATATTAGCATAGCTTCACATCTACACAAGAGAATAAACTTCTTTAGTCTTTTTCTTCACATCAACCATCAAACCAAATCCTGAACCCGAGGCAACTGAGCATGCAAGAACACAATCCTCATGCAGAGACAAACCCATGGCTTTTTCACTGATTCAAAGGAGAACAAGGGGGGGTCTTCTCAGCATAAAGTCAAACAGTTGATAATGAAAAAGTCTTGGGCTTGTGCAATACACAACAAAGGCTAACAGCTTGCATTCAGGACTCTGCCAATAAGACTGAATACAAACTGGTAGATACAGTAGACTCAGGGACAAAAGGAACTGTCTGCACTGAACAAAAATCTGCTAAATGCTTTTGATAAAAAAAAACAGCACCAGAAAAGAGGACATGTTTAAGCTTTTGTAAGTGCTTCCACCCCTACAATGAGCTGCAGAGAGGGATTAATGGCTCTTTGCTGTGAAACGTGACTGGTGGGCCCCATGTGTTAGAAATATTTGGATAAAGTGGTTATTGTGGCTTACATTTTAAATATTAAACTCTATTTGCATTAAATTAAAGTTTAGTTATTATCAAAGAAATTTGGAAATGATTCAAATGTTAATAACACAGTAAACAAAATGTATTAAAGAAAAAAAATCAACAGTAAATGAAACTGAGCTACATTTTAGATGTGACAGTTTCAGATTTTTATTCTGTGAATTTAGTAAATTAAGTGAATTTAGATCAAATTACACACAGAGAAGCTCTAAAAAACATTACTCATTGCTCAATTTGTTGGCAAACATTGCACTTCTGGACAACATGTGTTCACTCAAAACTGTTACTTTGTACATACCACTTTGTACATTTGTTGGATCAGATCCTAACATGTCTAAAATACAAGGATAAACATTAAAAATTTTAATGGCATTAATGTAGAAAAAAGGAGAAAATGTGGAGACAAGGTTGCCATTCAACAGAGCCAACATGATCAACTCACAAAACTGAAAATAAAGGGGTACCCAATAAAAGTCCTTGTGGAACTCCTCAGGAGTTATTTATCTCTTTATTTGCCCTCAGAGAAAAATCTGATGTAGTTCTGTCTGAAAGGTAACACTACCTCCATTCCAGAGTTGGTGATATACCACTACTTACAAACTTGTCATTAAGAAAACTTTGATACACAACATCTATCTAAAATATGACTTAACTTTCTCCAAATATTTTTTCTGCATAGTAACAACTGCAGACATTGCATCTTTCTGTAAAAGTGTGATTCAGCAATATATGCTGAACATTTGCTGATTGCTGATATCAAGAAGGTGCATTTCAGTTATAAATAATTTCTTAACTTCTCTGCACTGTGATTTAGGTCAGGACAGAAATGCCTCACATTACTCTAGTTTTCATTTTGAAGTTCAAATGGGTTTTATTGCCTTGAAGGCTTTGGAAATGAGTTGATCATGAAATGTTAATAAAATCTCCAGACCCCTTAATCTTGTTCTGCTTTCAGACCATTCTTCTACTCTCAAATGTATCCGTTGTGAAGTTGCTCTGATCACACTGCCAGACATAAAAGGATAAAAGCAGAGCACAAAAACAGTTTTTCCTGCTCTAAGTGATCCATAATTACGTGATTGAGGGTGACATTGAAAAGCTACTGTATCGCATTTTAGCAGCATTTGATGTAAATACTGAGAAGTGCGTTGGTGTGTAGATCAGCTGAGGAAATGATAAACTGAATGAAAGAGCAGTTTATGAGTCATGATAAAAAAACTAACTGAGAACAGGTCAGACTTTTCACTTCCACTTGTCCATTGTAAGTTTAAGGTAATTCAAGGAGCAAAAGGCCTGACAAATGGAAACAAAGCACAGAAAAAAGGCTTACAGGGTCAGTTTTCCTCTTTTAAATGCTCATCCGCATTTCATCACTCAACTTTTGTAGGAATAATTCATGCAGATTCTCTGTAGTATTCAATGTGTAAATACAGAGTATGGTGTGCATACCATCTGACACACTGATTATGCATTAATATTGTGCAAGAAAAACAATGTTAATGTATTATTAATGACAATGTTTTTCAGAGCAATACATCTTCTCAGCATGGAAAATTGAAACTAATGATGACATAATGTGCTGTGGCTTTGTCCTCTCTCTGGTGCTGTTGATTAAAAGCATTTTCAGTGTTGAATGATTTTTTGTTTTGTTTTTGTTATTGTTCTTCCTGAGCTCATCCAATATCACATCACACTCATTTCATTCGATCAAATGCATTCTGAGAGACTAAAATTACCAGATTGTCGCTCTGACAACGCTGCGGTCGTTTCTTGCGTATGAAGTAACCCAAAACCTTATCCTTAAACACCTAAATGCAAAAACATTAGAAATATATTATTCACAGATGAAATACATCATCGTCAGTCGCATTATATATTCAAACTTTTTGAAACATGCTTATTTAAGAGTAGGCTGAGGTGATTGATATCAACCAATTTCTGGAGAGCAAACATGAAGCTACAGCCAATAGCCAGTTAGCTTAGCTTAGCATAAAGACTAGATTACAGAGGGACACAGAGACATTTAAAATTTTGCATCTTATTTATTTAATCCATACAAAAACTTAAGTGCAGATCATAGTTGTTAAAAATATAGTGCACATTATTATTAAGTGTTTTTTGGTGGCAGACAACCAGTTAACCTCCTCAAATACTCTGATACAAAACCCCATCTATAGTCACAAATTGATATGCTTATATTTAATTTTTTTTTTACAGATTAAACCAATGAGATACAAAGTATTAATTAGTACATTTAGTTTTGTGGGTTGATTTTGCCATTTTTGGACGGACTCAGGCTAGCTGGTTCCCCATTCCAAGTCTTTATGCTAAGCTAAGCTAACTGTTGCTTTTTATTTCCTCTCAGACAAAAATATAAACAAGCTTCTCTCCAAAAATGTCAAACCATTTCTCTAAGATTTAAGATAAAAAGTAAAAATAGATGCAAAGAATATCTTTAAGAGATATGAAAACTGTTACACTTATACTTGCTGTGTGGTAAGTTTCTCTTTCTGGCAGTGAGAGTAACTACAAAGACACTGCCAACATGCTTTTGACACCATAGACTCCACTTTACTCCTTGTTGCTGTAGCCCACTCTTTTGCGACAGTGGCTCCCCTCAACTCTATGAAACTGATCATTGCTGTTAAAATGAACTGCTACTGTTGCACCAGAGTGGGACTCTTAAAGACTCTGTTGTACTGTAACATACAGATTAACAGCAATTCAGATTTGTGACAGTCACAGGTGGTGACTGGCTCTATGAATTTGGTCTGAACTCATTTGGCAAGAGCATACAAGTAATGAACAGTCATTTATGTCTAAAAGTCCTGCACTGCAGGTGTTAGTGTTTGACTTTAAATACACTAAGATAAGAATAAACAATTAGCATGTAAAAGTTTAGATTTCAATTGGCTAAAACCATCACTTTACCTCATATAAGTAGTCAAATATTTCCAGTATTGTTAAAACACTGGCTCCGATAAACAGTCCCATCTGGCCTCCAATGTCACCTAGAAAAAGAGAGATTAACAGATATGGGCAGGTACAGTAATTGAACAATGGTGCGTGAAACTATTCCCCATGCTGTCACTTCCAATTTAGTTATCTCTCAGAGTAATCTGAGCTGAATTGTCAAGTGTCCATCCAGCACCAACTTCTCATCAGACCAAACCCGACTGCCCTTGCAAGAGCATCAGATTATGAAAATGTGCTCAGCCTGTTTCTCAAGTTCAAAGAGGAAACCTCAAAGCACCAGGCGTGAACACACGATGTGAAATGTGCTGTGGGGCCCTGCTGAGACTGCTGATACTGAGGTCAGCCTCGTCTTTCTGTCACAATGAACCTGAAAACTGCGGGAATCTTACCGAGAAGCCCTGCAATTTCATAGGCCTTCTTCTGCTCAATTTTCTCATAATTCAGAGCTTCAAAGAAGATGTCCAAGACCAATATATTTTCTCTGGAGAAAGGACAGACAAGAGCACACCCAAGAGAGTTTATTTCTGCTGACATTACATTACACCAAATGATATCTCACATTTCCTGTGTAACTATCTTTCATTATTGTTACATTGAAGGTGAACGATGGAGACCCAGGTCATTCTGTGCCACAATACAGCCATCCATCAACCATAAAAAAGAAAAGAGGCTAAGATCTGAATACTGACTGCAACTAAATAATACTTACCCAATATACTGCTCAGTTTTGTTGAATTTCTTAGCCAGATATTTAGCAGATGCCTTACTGGGGATCTTAACCATGGACAGCTCCTTGCCATAGCGAGTCATGTTGCAGGGGGTCTGACACACACAGTAATCGTTGTCTTTCTCTACCAAAAAGTCTGTGGATGATCAAAGTCATTTAAAAATATTGTGATCACTGCGAAGATTCAAACAAAACCTGCACACAGAGACTCTCTGCCTCTGCTAAAAATATCACCACACACGACAGAGATGCTATATTCGCTGCCATCGTTCACTTTCCATGAAAGCAAATAATGACTGAATCTGTAATACAGACGGAGAGAAAAGCTCTGTGTGGTTTATTTGATATTAACAAAGCACTGACACAAATCTTCCTAATGGAATTTTTAAAACAATAATTTAACTTTATTATTTTGCCCAAGCACTATCTCACATTAAAGCAATTTTACGTTGAAGCTACAAAGGTATCATATATAAAGGATGGAGTAGTCTCATTTTACTGCTGCTGAACACTTGGTTGAATTCGGATATTGATGCAAATTTATCACACTACCATTTTATGCGGATGCGGTAAAGTGAGTGTTCTTACCTAAAGCTGGGTCAGCACAGTCTTTGTACTGCTCAGGTGTGCAAACTGTGGAGGTTCCTGTTTTAAATAACATAAAGGTGAACAAATAATTATATATATATAATGTAAAAAAAACATATAAGGACAAAAGTATTCGCCACATTTTAATTGCTTTTCTAAAATCATACCAGGCATGTGAACCATTCTGCAGTTGCAGTTCTCTAGCAGGTACCGGGTTTCACAGTCAATGCGGCAGGCGGTAATGCTGTATGTGGAGAAGTATTCAGAGTCTATGGGAGTAGACTTGCAGTCTCCCCAAGGCGGAGGGAGGTACTGAAGCTGAAAGAGCAAACAGCACATGTTTTCCCTCAGTATATCAGCACAAAGGATTACAACGAATAACATATTGCAAGCCCGGTTCAGCAGAAGTACCAAAAAAAAAAGGGGGCAACAAGCTGACAAAACCCAACGAAAATGTCCAAAACAAAAAATATATAACAAAAATAAAATACAGAAGCACTAAAATGAAATGTGCACTGAGACAATATTGGAATAAAATTTGCAGTCAGACTAACATCGTTTCTCATGTATAGCAGCAAGCAGACATCATGCAGAACATTACTGATGCAGGTCTAGTCCCCGGTAGGAAGCAGAATACCATGGGAATAGAGACAAGCTTAAGAGAAGTCTGTAATATATGTAGTTTCAGACAGGACACCACAATCAAAGGACAAATTTTACAACCCTGAGAACAGAACTCAATAGACAGTATGCAGTTTTCGAGTGAACAAATATATGAGTTGGACTGAATTTAACAGACATAATACAGACAATAACATCTTATTTTGTGGTTAATATTTGATAAATGAAAAAAAAAAGTTCATATGAATAACTCCTCTCCTCTCCAGAAGCTTATAAAAGTGTTTTTTATTGTTGATTAACTATTCAGATTTTCTAATCTGAGCTCATGAGAGTTCATTACAAACTACCCTGACTGAATTTAACAATGAGGTAAAGATGTAGCGCTTAGTGAGTTTGGAGTCTCATTAGAGGTAAAACTCATTAAAAGGTGAAGAGCAGGTCATTACGTTTATGAGTAACTCAGGGAATTTTTAATGAATCCACTAATGAGGAATATTTAAGGCCTGAATTTTAAGGTTTTGGTTCACACTAAATATTAGACCATTAGTGCTCGGCTGCAAGGTGCCCAGTGTGTGTGTGTGTGTGTGTGTGTGTGTTTGCGTGTGATCTACTTAGAGCTTTTAAAAGACACCATTTTTTTTGTTGTACCAA
>JAQNCA010000004.1:14967671-15014682 GCA_029783725.1 Acanthurus tractus | reverse complement strand
GTGTGTGTGTGTGTGTGTGTGTTTGCGTGTGATCTACTTAGAGCTTTTAAAAGACACCATTTTTTTTGTTGTACCAAACCCTGACATGAAACCACCAACAAGACTTCCTGTGCATTTTTTAGAGTCTTGTTTGCAGCAATTTACGATAATGAACTGGGACCCAATTTAATGACAAAAACTAACCTATTATTTATAAAGGCCACCGATGCTTGCTTGAGTATTTGAGCATGTAGCTGCTAATTGCAGTGGAAACTAGCCAACAATCAATGCTTCATCCTGTGTAACTTCACATGGAAAATTTAATGCCATTGTCACATTAAGGCTGACTTTAATTCCCTATCATCTCCAACGGCTCTAACCAGGCTAACTCTCGCAATCTGATGGTCTCCCGGTCAATAAAAACTGACAGAGGCTGAGGGAAATTCACTGAAGGAGTGGCCTTAAACGAGTAAACATGATTAAGACTTTATTGAACTACGTTTCCAGCCAACAGACTCTCATAACTTGAGTTACACTGAAGATAAAACCCTGGTGCAATAACCCCTAGACTTCAAACTGATGCAAGAGTCCTCGTGGGTAATAAAACCTAATGAAATACATTGTCTGGCCTCTCCACATAACATTAAGTTAGATGATTGCCCCAGAACACAGAAAAGCAAAAAACGAAACAGAAAAAATGACATAAAAATGTCAACAGAACTGTATGTGACAGGGCAAAGCCAGACAACAGCTTTGATGAAGACGCACACTTGTGTGATTTGCTTACAGCTGGAATGAAACATTAGCTGCTCTTTACTAATATTAATTAGACGCATAAAAATGATGACAAGGACACTGCAGATGTTGTTGCATGTCGTTGCTTCAGCCACACGAAAGAGGAGGAGGAGGAGGGGGACAGATGGATCCATTCCTTGGAGATGGGTAGGTTGAGGGACAGCAGATGAAAGTGAGGAACTTGATGTGCAGCTATTTAACAATACATACTTTTTTTTTGTGGCATGCAGGATATCCAGACAGTCATACACTACCCTCTGCTCTTGGGTGGAAACGAACGTTTGGAAGCCGGGGGCGACCCCGAAGCCCAGCTCATGGAGAAAGGGAGGCTCTGACTGAGTGTGAAGCTGTACCTTTATGCCGGCCTCATAGGATGTCTCATCTGGGGCAGGGGGTGAGGGAACACAGCCCACATCATTATCAAAAGAACGAGAGGAGCAACACAAGGAAAAGTGGGCAGGAAGTGGTTAACCTCTCCGGACAAAAAAACACAGCCTGTTGCCAGTGTAACAACCTAAGAAGCTACAACTCCCAGTGGTGTGTGTGTGAAGACTCTGCAGCATTGGTGTTCTGTCGGGTTTCATCAGGTTTTCATTCAGCCATTCTCCTCTTTCATCCACTCAAACTTGAGTAAGGACAAGGTTAACTTTCAATCATCACATAATTCCAGTCCAAAATCTGGTGGCGTAGTCTTTATTGGCTTTGTGCTCACAAGTCGCAGCGTCTGATTAAATATTAAATTCCTTGAACAGAGGCTTAACAAATGAAAAATCTTGAAATTGTAAGTGCTTTAGCCAGCTGTATATTATTACACAGAGAGCAGTGTCACTGTACTCACTGGAGACTGACTGAAATTAATGCCGGCCAGACTTTAATGGCAGTCTAATTAATTCAGCCCATCTTTTAGGTCGTAAACACGTCTTTTGGCTGTCATGTGTGGGCGCTTGTGTCATGATTATAAATGAGAACCCGCCGTGCACTTTCGCTTTCACGAGGAAACTTTGCAATGGTGATTAATAGATCGGATTCACTTCTTGGAGATGGCTGAATGATGATACACTTGGAGCATTTTCCTTGCAAAGAGATAGAAGAAAGAGACAATTCCATTTTTCAACACTGCTACCCAAAATAATTTGTCATCTTTGTGGTGTCCGAGTGTCTGTTTTAGGAGACCAAACTCTGCCTCAATCATCCCATGTAATTCTGCTAAAACAAGGGCGGAAGATTTTATGCGATCATTTATCTCATGCTCATGAACTGACCAAGACCATTAACTTTAGGAGCAAAATCATTTAAATTAGGCTCAATAAATTTCTAAAAAAAAAAGGAATTTGATTAGCTGCTGGAGTATCCATTACTTTAAGACTTCATAAGGAGTAAAAGTGTGGTAGAAATTTTAATGAGCCTGCAGCATGATACATAAACAAACTCAATCTTAGAGGTAATCACTGCAAAAACCTGAGATCCTTTGTTGCACAGGGCGCCATTTTCTTGTGACTTATAATGAAATTTCAATACTTCTGTTTCTGTTCCTCTGCCCATGTGCTCTCTCTAGCCTCATCGCAAGAATTTGAATTTGTTGTCTTGGCAACTTTATATAATTGCTGTTCAGTTCATTAGATTTGGATAGGAAATCCATGTGAGCTCAGTGTTATGACCTCGCACTCCAATCAATTCGTATTTTTCATCCTTTACTGACGGCAGCGAAGAGACAGTCGAGGACAAGCAACTGATTTCCTACAGTTTCTTCTTTTGATTTTGTGGGCTTAAACACATCTTTTACAGAGTCCCTAAATCAAAACATATTTTCAAAAATGTCCTCAAAAATCAAAATAGCTGTTCGTCATCTTATCTAATGACACAAGCTTCAAGTGTACTACTGTTTACTACTTTAACTAGTGTAACACTATTACAGGCACACTAGGCTTCTGTTAATAGTTAACTTTAACATCAAAAACATGTTGATTATTTGAAAATCTTTCTCTCAAGATACAGTAAGACTTTAGAATAAGTCCTCATAGGTTACTTATTTATAGTGAGTCTGTAAAGCGGAGTGATTCTGGCTAAATGCTGCAGCCAAGAGAACATTTTAGCAATAATTACTGTGAGAATAATCATTATAATATCAAATACTACTTACACAATTTCTTTAGAGGGTATGAGCAATAAAAATTGTTCATTCTCTCTGGAGAGCCTTTAAATTCAGTTTATTTTTTATTAATCAGAGTTAAAGTTCTGATCATTAAAGCTTGCCAGACGTTGCTGTGTGAATCCTGTGAGTCTTCCACACAGTTCACAGCCTTCTGTTTGAATGGGCCTCTGGAGAAAACTTTCACAGCATCCAAATAGGCTGTATTTATATTTTTTCCCATGCTAAAAGCAGCTAAAAGACTCAATATGAAAAGTAAAACAAACATTCTGAGCTGCCAGACATTTTTCACGCTGCGTAGTCTGAGTTTCTCTTGGCTCGGATAAGCACAGTATGCTTGCATCCAATCATCGCTTGGCCCGTCTCTGTCAAGATTCCTCGACTGATGTGATTCCTCTGTTACATGCGTCCAGAAAAACTAGACTTTTTTGTTTTTCTTTTAACACACTAACTGCACGTTTCCCTCACAAGGTTAATCAAAGATCTGATTTTGCTCCAGGCTCTGTGACACAGAGGTAATGGGCACTGGCTGGTGAGGATTTGGGGACAAAACACATAATGAAGCAGAGCAAAAAAATAAATAAATAAACGTCGAGATTGGAGGGAAGGAGGCTGAACATTAGGTACCAGTTGCTGCTGACATGACACAAAAGTTTGAAAACCAGGGGCCACACCAAATCCCAGTTGGTCAATGAAGGGCGGCTCGTCCTGGCTGTGGATCTGAACCTTGATGCCTGCTTCGTAGGAGGTCTCATCTGTGGATACAGCAGGCCAAAAAATGTAACAACAAGAACGGTCGCCTTTGGAAACCCGCTTTTTGGGCTCTGGCAATGATACTAAGTGCTCCCAGAGCCCATGCTGATGCATATGTTAGTGTGGTGGACGGGTATCGAACAGATTTATAACCAAAGGTTTATTGCATACTGTGTGTTTTATGAATGTGTTCACTGGTGTTGTTGTTTGCCATAAATTGGAGTCAATATGTCGATGAATGCATTTTGTCAGACCTGCTGTCAGCTGTAGATCTGCAGAAACATATAAAGATAATATGCTATAATATATGACAGAACATCCATCATTTCGGTGTGCTGCAAATTCTGCAGACATTTAACAGTAGAGTGAACGACAAGTCCTGGGAAATTCTAGTTTTTTGTTATACATATACCAAGTGATAACTCCATATTTTATAGAAATGACAAAAGACTGGTAGAATAGTTGGTATTTTCAGAGTAACCCGACAGGATGAAGTGCTTTTTACAAAAGGGTTTCTTTTTTCTTTTTTTTATGTAAGATAAAATATTACCATCAATGTTGCAAAAAGCTTCACTGACCTGTCTCTCCCCAAACAGGCAGGTATTCATCCTGCTGAATATCCAACATGATCTCCAAGCCGTTTCCTGTGCCGCCTTTTAATGTCGTCAACAAAGGGTTGCCGTCTAATCCCGAGTTGAATGTGTAGCATTTTCCGTAGCGCGTGTAAATCTAAAAAGGAGCAGAAAAAAAGAAAACAGGAGTGTAAATGAAGAGTCAAACCCTTTCCGTTGTGCTGTGGTTAAGTGTGCACCTGTACAAGATGTATTACACGCCAGCCTGTAATTGTGCAGGACAGCTAATCGTTACAGAGGTTTGTGATTATCAGAGAAAGCACAAACGGCTTTAAACAGGCACCTGGCTCTGATTTGAGGAATTAATGAGCTTTTCTCCCAAGCAGCAGCAGAAGCTATCAATCATTACCCAATTTCACTCCAAATTTCCCCTGAGTAACTTAGAGTGAATGCACTGGTTTGCCGCTGTTAAATAAGAGACATCTTGAGGCGGAAGCTTTCTGGACGCACAAACAAACTCTAAATTGGTTCTGAAAAAGACATTTGTGTGTCTTGACTTGCAAACTTCTTCGGAGACCAAACTTGCGCCAGTGAAGCTCGGAGGTACTTAATGTTTGATTTGCAATCGTCACAGTAGGTTTGCTCAAACTAAATATCTTTCTGATATAATTAATCCAGTTGGATTGAGTTATTTATTTTAAGCTTTTGCACAGCACTCATGGTGGACAGATTGATTTTTTTTCCTCTGGTGCTTATGGATTTATTCCTGTATTTGTAGAATTCTTTATCCTCTGCCAGACAAGTAAAACAAATCTGCATCAAGATCAGACATGGTTACATTTTTAATTCAGTCTACAGTTTGGATAAAAAGCCTCCACTTCTGAACAAAGCTTAAGGGGTTTGGTAAACTCACGATAAGTTTATCAGTTTGAGATAAGGCTACTGGAACTGTCGAATTAATTGGTTATGCAACTCTCTGATAAACTAGAATATCCATTATTCATGCATTTCGACACAACATGGAGATCTGCAGTGTTAAGACCTGCTGCAAACAGCTGTCGTTGTAGTTTAATACAATTTAAAATCATTATACGTGTGGCTCACACACTGTGACACACAAGATCAATATCAAATAAAAAAAATGCAAGGTGTTTTCAACAAAGCACTACATATTAGATTACACACTTAAATGGGATGAGTGTAAATGAGTCTATCTTGAAATATCAGGACCCAAGATAAACAATTCAAACTTCAGTGTCTGTGGAATCAAACCTCAACCGACTGTTTAAAATAAGATTTTGGAAATTTAAAAAAAGGAATTTAATGCAGCACAGATTCAGAAAGATGATTTTCAAGTTAAACATGTCAACAACATTCATTAAAGGGTAAAATTTGCTGATTTTCAACCAGATTTAAGTCATTACAATGCAGGTCGTAGTGTATATGTATACAAACACTGGTAAAATTCCCTCCATTGTCCCTGTAACAAGAGCTTCTCATTAGGGCCTGAAAAAGGTGACCTGTCCTGCTTCATTAAGCAGACTTTCGCTTGCTCTCAGCTGTTGTCTGAACTGCAGATTGTATTTCTTTATTTTGTATTCCCGCCTTGTCAGAATTAGCTATTTATTTGCTCATGAAATTCAAATTACACTGACCTGTTTCTGCTTCCATATAAAACCCCTTACTGTAAAATTTAAGAGAGTAATTTGCCATACTGAGCCAGACATATTGGTTGTTTAAATATCCTTACTTGGCAAACAGACAGTAACATCCTGACAGAAAAAATGTGTCTGCTGGGATGATGTTTTTGCTGGCTTTCCCAACAATCTGGCTGTCTGTGTCTGTTATTGTTACAATTTTAAACTCTGAGTAACTAGGAGAGAAACAGGATGTTGTCTGCTGGTAATTTTCACTCCCCAGTGTGGCGAGGTCTTGGTAAGAGAGCAGCTGGCAAAAACTCAACCAGCATGGCAAAGCTGATCTCAGGAGATCAGAGTCATTGTTCCATGTCCAGACTCAGACAGACTTACATGCAGCTCAGACAGATAAGACAATGCCTGGACCTTTTCTCTTGCTGGCTATATAATGAGTTCTGCAAGGAGACTTCAACAAACCTTTTTTTTCTTTATAAGATTTTGGTTCAGATAAAACAGGAGCTTCTTTCAGTTACACCATGTGTTGCTTAAAATGCAACCACACAACATCATTTAGATCACAATCACGACCCCAATCTGTTCATGATAACTGAAAGATTTTAAAGATTATGGAAGCTCTGCACTGGTTTGTGCAAAACAGGGAAGCGACCATGGATGGATGACGTTTTGTAGAGTACAAGACATGGAAACTGCCTCAAGATGAGTTGAAGTTGTCACAGCTCCATTTTTTTCCAACCGGGATCGAGATGATTAGATCTACATAGGCAAGCTATTAAATCTGATGCCAGAAACAGGTTAGTTTTCTAAATATCCAGGCATGTTCCCTGATTTAAATGACTCTCAATGCTATAGAAATGAACAGTCACTATGAGTGCATATTTAGGGGTTTCTACATTAAGCCTTTATGATGTCGCTGCTGTTACAAGCTGCCAGTTTGTTTTGAAAGTCTTTGAATGAAATAACACCATTTGCAATACTGTACCTAGGATTTAAAAACATAATCTACTTCCTACATGCAGCATTCAGTGCTAACTCTCAAATCATTACATGTAATAGACTCACATCTGATGTTATAAATGGGGACTCAGCTGCATTTCTGGAACAAGACCATAAACTCCAAATGCCCTCCAGATGTTTAATTAGAGAAGCTAAATTTTTACTTCTAACTGATTTACGACATCCGAATAATTAATGCTCTAATTTGTCCTCCTAAGTACACATATATATAGATATATACACCTAGCATTGTTGTGAAGAAATAATCTGTAAAAGTGACACTGAAGTTGCTGATGATGACATGACGCTGACTTTTTGACGACATCAGGTTTAATGAAGTAAAAAAAAGCTGTCACGTCTGAGAGGTAAAAACAGGACAGTGTTGTTTGAAGCTTCGAAACATCAACACCTCAAAGCAGCCGCAGAGAGTGAATACTGGAGTGTGCGTCATCACATGCTCGCATGAATTATTAATGCACCCTGCGAACAACAATCAAATCCACACCTGACAAACGTTTTGTTTCTTTCTTTACATACAGTGCTGAAATTTTTGTAGGTGCATGTTTCCCCGCGGAACCTGCACTCCAGCAGCATGTCCTCCAACTGGTGACCGAGACGTCCCATCATCTCGGTGGTGTTGATGCGGTAATCAGGGTGCGGACTGTAGTTGTTGAAGTCCAGCAGACTCAGGAGACCCTGTTTGTGACTGTCCTTAAGGATGGACAGGCTCCTCTCCATCACGGTGTGATTAGGATACATGAGGTCCATCCAGTAGCCGCTGTGATACAGGTCATCCTTGGTCAGAGTGGACACACGGAAAACGTTTTTATTGCAGAAAGTAACGGCCGGGAAGGACATGTTGTGAGCCCACACCATGTAAATCTTGGTGACTGCTGGGTAGGACATCAGGTAGAGGATTCGGTTCCAGGACCAAGTGCAGAGGAGACTGACACAAACAAAGAAGGCCAGGATCCAGATGACCCGCTGTGGCTTTGACTTGTCCGGAGAGAACACAAACTTCAAACCGTGGATCTTTGTCCTCATTATGAAATCCATCGTAATCTCTTTCCACGTTGGTTTAATTGAGCTGGACTCAGTGGTTTTGACGGGGGTCTCTTGGGCATCATTTGGTCTGTGTGGCCCCAGGGCAAATGATTCGGATGTGGATGCTTCAACCATAATTGTTTGCGTCAAGGCAAGGGAGCTGCTTTACCAAATGCTGTTTCCTAGTTGCCAATATTGCACAACCCCAATTTACACACATTAACTTTCTCCACAACCATCTCTAGGGTTTATGTATCACAAATCCCAGGTAGCAGCGGCTGGAGTCCTAATGTGCAGCTGTCCCACTGCTCGGGCTTGAAAATTCTTTGCCGTGAAGACATAAACAAAAGGAAGTGCTCTCCTTATTCAAAATTGATTTACATAATGATTCCTTAATGAAAAAAAACAGCTGAATCCTACCATTTACAAAAGCCATCAAGCGTAACCGTCAACAGTCCTTCATCAATAGATAAATGGACGTGATAACTGCAGATGTAAGCGACGACTTCACTCCCAGAGGCAATCACTTTGAAAATCCGGAGAGGCTTACCCCTGTTGCTCAGATCTTTCACTCCTCCATCTCCCTCTCCAGTGCCAGACAATACTTGCAGATTTCGGTGGTTTCTCTCTTTTGTGCAGTAGCTGCCCACAACCCAACTCCTCCCTTTTTTTCCACAGATTGAAGAGATGCTTTTTAGTCTGTTGACTTGCAGCCTGCAGAAAGGAATATGAAGCTTGTTGCCCCCCTACACACTCTCTCTACAGTCGAATGGAGAATGAGGTGGAGCCAGTGGATGAAATTGTTTTCCTCCGGTGATGAAGTAGACTTCCAATGGTAAAGAGAGGCGGGGGGGAAGGTATCAATCAAAGTAGAAATAATTGTGATAAAGAAATTCTGCATGAGAGAAAACGATAAAGTCTGAAATTCTTTAAAATTCTTAGAATCTGCGGTCTGTTCTGGGATCAATATGCCTATATAATTGATAACTGAAGAGAGCCAGCTCGTTGGAGAAAAAAAACACAGCAAAATCCCCTTGAAAATGTGCTATAAATATCCAGCAACAGCACATTTTCTAGTTCCTTCTTTCTGCCTGTATCAAACATAATTTCACAAGTGCAGTGTAATATGGACTGACATTCTGCAGCATACAGATGTGGCTCTGGATGATATTAAGGTGCTTTGCTCCTTTTTATGTGACTATCAGAGGAGTTTGCTTGGCAGGAAACTCAGCTTCATACTAAGACTTTTTCTTTGTTATGTTGGCTGGAATCTTTTCAGTCTGTAATGCGAATATTGGCTGAGTAACCCAATCACAGCTGTGCGGCGCTAAACGGTCGTAAAAAACAATTTATCAGAGTGAAAAACGGCTTCAGGTTTTGGAATAGTGGAGGAGAGGGTATGGTCTGCAAGTTTTAAGGGAATAATTTGAATGAAAAAAATGAATTTAACCTTATTTAAATAAGATTGACTAGGGTTAAATTGACTTATGGGCATCGCTGGGTCACTTTCTTACTGACTGAAGTGATGCAGAAATATCTAGATGCTAAAAACCATCTGGTAATACTGAACTCATCATTGTGTTTTGTTATGTCTCTCATTTTATCTTAAACATTATACATTAGTTAGAAAAACTAAGAGACTGTGAAACAATAGGTTTAACTTTAACTTTCATAGTGCATTTTGGGGAATAAACTCTTCGTTGAGAGTGAGACCAGAAGATCAGCGGGCTGAAATATGATGCTAGAGCTAGCAGGCTGTTAGCTTAGCATAGACTGGAAGTAAGAGAAAACAGCTAGCCTGTGTTTTCACCAAAGATTCCAGAAAGTTACTTCACCTGCTAAGAAACACTGGCAGCACAAACTCCCTCCATAAAACCACAACTTTCTGTTTTTACTCCTTATTTTCCTTCATAAAAAGCTTTTTCCCTTTTTCTACCTTAAATTTTCTGCCGTCAAAAAGCTGTCACATCCACTTCAGATTTGCATTCAAACGTTACATTTATTTATCTGTGAAGCTTATTTATTCACAGAGAGTGCGTTAATTTATTAAATAATTTTGCTGTAGTGTAAATGCCCAGTTTTCTCTTTTCATAATCATTTCAAAATATTTCCTCTAAGCAAAAATTATGGTCAGATGATAAGTAAAAAGAAGCATCAGTGAAATAAATAGAAGAAAAGAGGCTTTTGATTACTGCATGAAATGTAACTGGCCCTTTTTTCAAATAGTATGAAAGGTTTGGTATTCACACCTTAATTTTGTCAAGACAACACTGTCATTTTTTGAATAAAAATATCAAAAGGTCAAACTGCAGAATGTAGATGGGTTACTTTCTCTGTTTTTACCAGAACATTTGCTATTTAACTAAGATACAAGACTTTATTTCATAAAGAAGATAAATTCTAAGCATTTAAAATTATCTGCAGACATTTTAATTATAACCAAAATGATTAATTCATTAACAAAGAGGGAGAGGGAACATGATGCCGAGCAGTTTTCTCCGTATTCAGAAGTTGTGCTAATGACAGTCTGATAACATTAATGAATGTCTGAAAACTGAAACATAAAGACAAGCCAAACTAACAGCGTCAATAGTGGTAATAGTTATTTTCCCTCTGTGTGCTTTCAGGGCTTTCCAGCAGTAAAATAACTAAATTAATTGCATAGATTCAGCTCCCAAACGACTATAGTGTCTCATGTCCACACAACTCTTTTTTTTCCTTCATTTTTTGGCTTCCGGATAAGACAGATGCCTGGCATTGTTTTCCTTTTAGTCTTATGCGCAAATCTTTTTATTCGCAGCAACAACGGGATGGGATTTTTTTTTAATCGTAAAAAAAGTAATCGCAAGGTGAACAATAGCCTCTATTTTGGCATAGGCAGGGATAACTTCCTTAGTTTCACTCCCAATAATGAAGCAAAACAAAGAGTATAACACTGATGCTGCATGAGTGGCAGGCAAGTAAATAACTCCAACAATACCACCTTATCAGATTATAGCTGACTGCCTGGTTTCTCTTCCGACCGAACAGCTGCACTGATGTCCTTTATTCGAGGTTTCTTTGGAAACATGTCAATATATACCAACCACAATTAACTGCTGGATTTAATGCCTGAGCTCATTTGTCCCACACACGCTCAGTAGAGGCATGAGGCGGAAGTCTCTCGGTCTCTGAATCATCCCTTGTGTCAGCAGTTTGATCCAAAGCTCAATTTCATTACTCTCAGCTCCAGAGGTTACAAAGGAAATGCATGACAATCATCATTACTCTTTTTAATGTTTGCTTTTTCGACAGCAGCTCTTCCCCAGTGGACTTTTACTTCAGCCCCTCACTGCCTGCTGCATTTAAGCACAAGTTTGTTTCTGTGGAACCTTATTCCTAATATTCAATGCCCGATTGCAACTAGAACTAAATTTATTTAATTTTACTTTTTTGTTTGTGTGCTTCTGTGTGACTGGCTATATTTCTGTATCTGTGTTAAGCCTTCTCTCTTTACTTGTATCTTAGATTTTCATTACACGAAGATTACCTTAATAAATAAAGGTTGCTATTAAAGCTGAAACCATCAGTTGATGTAATGATTAGTCCATAGGGGGCAGCAGAAACAAGCTGTAAACACATAATTGATTATGTTTACATGCATATTTACACGAAATGTTCCACTATTATTACGACAGTGCTAATATTTTCATTTGATGTGTGTCAGTTTAAACAACATATTTAATTTGGATATGTCAAGTTATGCCTTATTCCAAATGCACCAATATTAGCTCAAGTGACTCTTTTCACGTCACACTGCAGTAAATTTTTTCTTTTTTTCCCCCATTTTGTCTGTTCAACTCAGTAGTTGCCATCATTGTATTGTGGGTTTGCATGTGTTTTGTTGTTAAGATTTTAAATGAAGAGCGAACTTTCTGCAGAGGTCCACTCCACCTTTGAAGATGCAATTTTATGCATTTCAATGCAATGCCGTTTTTTATCCCTGTACATTTAAGTAATAATGAGAAATGAGCAGAAAGAATGCAGCCATGAAGTGATCAGGGGAAATTGTTTATGTGGTACAATTTCGATTTGATTATGAAATGGTTTAAACTAACCCTCCCAATTCATTGAAATTTAAATGAGTTTTGACCTGTTGAGTCAGATTCAGGTCTTTTATGTTGCTTTGGCTTTTTAAATAAAGTATGATGGAAGCATTAGGCTCCGTGTAAATGCAGCTTCAGATATGCAGAGGGAGGACGAAAGAAAAGGATTGTGTGTATCTTTATATGAACAAGAACTTTTTCCTGCACCCATGTTACTGGAAATTCAAAATGACTGTGGAGGGGAACAAGTGTTCCCAGTTTATGGTGTGAAACATCAAAGCCTTCTGTCTTTGTAATCCGCAGTCATATTTCTGCACTGCAGTGTTTTTTAACTTTCTCCAACATGGCCAGCAGTGTGCCTCTAACTTTTTTTTTTTTTTTAAACTGTGTTTATTTGAGAAATAATTTGAGAAATCATTAATTTAATTAAAATATAGCCTCCGTAAATGTGCCGCAATCACTCGAGAATATAAAGCGCTCTGGGCAAAAGTTAATGATTTTTCCTCTGTAAAATTACCGTCCTCCTTATTGAAAACACATTTGCTGCTCACACATTTTCATTGTTATCTTCCTGGGGATGCAAACGCATTTCATCTTTGTCTCAGTACTCGAGCATGTAATTAGAGGATCATGGTGTCGCAACATTTACCAAAATTGAAATGAGCAGCTGATTGCCGCTTGATTGAAAAGAAAAGTAGAACTGTTTGAAAGATGTATTTGCTCATTTATTGCCCAGCTTTAAGACTAGCTCATTGATCCCTTCAGACAGCTGGGGAATGACACTAACCATCCCCTTTCATGTCAGAGTCAAACTGACCCTCAGAGGTCTCATTTGAGGAGGAGCAGAGTTTTGAAGGAGTAAAACGAAAGAACTCCTTCAAGGACCAGTGAGAATGTTCGGTACCAAATGTAATTCTGGCAGCAATTAGATGCGCATCAGAACTGAACGCAGCACATATAGTGGAAGAGACAAAGATAAAAAAAGAATATAAGTCACATCTAACATTAACGTCTTGTAGCTATAGGGAAACACTAATTGGTTAATTAGTTGACTGACAGAAATCAATAAGAGTTTTGACGGCTGATGAATCATTTAAGTCATACAGTGTCAGGGGACCTCTCCAAATCATCCACTTATTCCCATTACATACTATTTTACTGTCTAAAATGCAACAAAAGTGTGTTTTTCAACATGCAAACATCATATAAAAAAAAAAGATATAATTATGTATCCTTCACTCTTATCTAGCTGTCAACATAAATCATGCATGTCTGCACACAATGTCTAAAGATGTGCAGACATGCATATAATGTACATAATCCATTCTCCCCGTTTATGCATATTAATCCACTATTCTATAATCCTTTGGCACCAGTATTGCTTCTTGGCATTAGTTGTTCCGCTACATTGCAGTACAAGTGAAATGTGCACGGACTCCTTTGGTGAATACTTTAATGGTGTAAGCGACTGTAAATACACTCACTTTTTATATATCACAAGCTTTTGCAGTAGAGTTTTGACCATTCAGAATTGTGTATTGTTCCTTGTTTAGTGGTACTTGTCCTCTTGCCTTTCTGTATGTCTATTTATGTATATGACACTGAGTCAAATTCCTCGTATGAAAACATAAACTCAGACAAAAAAGCAAAAAAAAAAAGGAACTAAAAACCATTTGGCCCTTGCTTTTTAATTTGGATTGTCTGGTGTGTCTCTTAACTTTCTTCATTTTTTGCACATTTATAGCCAAATGATGAGGGAATAATTAATCAGTAATGAAAATGATTGTTCGTTGCAGCCTTAAGAAACAGCTTACTAAATACACACAGAAATAAGAATCGTTAAATAACGACTCATTATTTCCATTGCTGATTATTCTGCCTATTTTATCAATTAATCTATTCATAATGGTACTATTCTGTATTATTCTTATTCTCATACAGTATAATGCAGCAGAGTCTCTATATTGTGGGTTCATTATTCCAAAAGGAGTCACTTGATATGCAATATGTCCTAGAAAAAAAAAAATCCTGACTAAAATCAAGGCCAGAGAAAGGCAGAGACATCCCTTGTTACACTGTGATTAAAGATGACCTAACGAATGCAAATGTGGAGGAGAGAGACGGTTAGAGGCAAAGCATTAGCAAGCAGGGATGTCACTGTGGCAGCTTCTTTAGCAGAGGGAGACATCTTGTGGCCTGCCTCTAAATGAAACTAACCTCTTCCTGCCTGGAAAGGCAGCACAGCCGCTCTGTATGCCGCACAAGTACTGCAAGGAAGCAAGAATGGATTTTTTTAGCTAAAAAAGAGGCTTATGCTCTGAAACAACTCATATAAAATTAATCAAAGGATAAAAAACATGAGCATGTATTTAAAAAAAAAAAAACTTAAAAAGCCAGTCTGGAGGAGAGTAAGGTCTTGGTACATTTTATTGGTCATAAAACTATTAGTAACTATTTTTACAATTTGTTCTGTTAATAGTGATGTGTTTCCAAAGTGCTGCATCATGTTTTCTAGGTTCAGCAAAGGAAAATGCAGGTCTTAGTGTGTCTTATATCAAATGTACAGTTATAAAGAATATGTCGAAAGCAGCACATGTACAGTATATCAGACCGGGGCAGACCAGGTGCAGGGGAGATGCAGTCTGTATCAATAAAAAACAGATGTGGCAGGCAACGCCCGCTGTCTTGTTCCCTTGTTCCATTCCAGGCAGAATCCAACTAAAAAAACATAAGTGTGCTGTCAGTCAAGCTTTCAGTCTGCAGCCTGCAGTCACACTTTGATAAACTCACTCCTCAAATTTCCTCACCGGTGCTTTCATTTGCAAGGATAATCTTTTTTTTTTTTTTTTTTTTTTTTCTTTTTAGCATGTACTCATCTTGTTTACTCAGCTGGAGGCTTTTGGTATCCATTCCTGAATCCATTTTGCCCACTTGCCCAGAAACTAAGCAAAGTAAGCACTTGCCAGTGCATTCAAAATAACAGCATGCCAATAGGGTTTCTCCCTGTTGTCGGGCAGATTTATTATAAATTCAAATCGTACTTCTGAAAAATCCGCAAGGCTAAAAAAGACAATCTCTCCTTTCCGACATTTAGAGAAATGTCATTACAAAAGCTGAAAGTGGATTTTTTCACACTTGAAAGGGGATTACATCATCACTCATACTTCCCAAAAATGATTTGCTGTTTCCAACAATCTGTCACACCTGGTTTCCCCTGTACGAGTGACTCGCGGTGTCAAGGGGAATATCAGGTTACTTGAAAGAAGATAGTGGTACAACACTTTAGAAGGTGCAATGCTTCACTTTGATTGGCTAAGAGAGCAGGATATAGATCCCTGAGGCCATTAGAGGAAACAAAAGCTTAATATGAGCATGACGGGCATTCTCAGATCAAAAGTATATGTGATATGAAACTGAAAGTCATTTTTTCTGGCCTGCCGGCTTTTAGAAATATGAAAATCTGGATGTAGGAGACCTAACACATGCTTTTGTTTGGATATCACACCATGCCAGAAGGTTGGTTATCTACAACATAACATAATGACACTATTGGTTTTGGACGGATCCATACTTGTGTCCGGTGTCTCAACCTAACAAGCTAATTAACTTAAGAGGTTTTGTCAACCGGCACCTTCGATGTTTGCTTCTGGTGGTATCTTCTGTCTGCTATGTGCAAGTCAGCAAAAAAGCGCCTCCATTATGAATACCTTCACCATTCCTCCTCAGTGCCATTGATCTGACTGCCAATACTGCACTTACAGTAACAGTGGCTCCCTCGCTGGCCTTTACTGACACTGAGTAATGGTGCAAACACATTAGGTATTTGCTATTTGGCCTGTCATCTATGCTCGCCGCCTCAGATTTGTTTATTTCATTGTTTGCACTGTGGAGCTTTATCTCCATCCCCCACCCCCCCATCGCAGGCAGCACTGTAATTTTGTGCTCCTTCACACACCTCTTCCCTTCATCTCTCCTTAATGCTCCGAGTTGTGCAACCCCGGCGCTGGCTCAGCTCCAGGAGCAGGCTGAATCACAATGATGGTGTCAGTCCTAAGCTGCGTCCCAGTCCCACCTCAATCTAAGCACAGCACAGCCTGCTTTTCCTCCCTCTCGCTCTCTCTCTCTCTCGCTCTCTCTCTCTCTCTCTTTCTCTCGCCTTTCTTTCTCTCTGGTTTCCACTTTGTCTTAGCTCTCGCCTGCAACTCTATTTCTCGCTTTTTCTCCATCTCTCCCCTATAACTTACTACTCCTCTGTCTCTTTTGCCATCTCTCACACTGCCTGTTGTGTGCAGCCAGAGTCATTGTTCCTGAACAGGTCTAACACTTAATCCTGACTGCTGCTTCCTTTACTCACCTTTCTCTTCCCTTTGATCTCTGAAGCCAACTTTTAGCCTCCAGACTATACTGCAGTGGATGAAGTAACACACTGCATCCTGGTGCTGCTTTGGCAGACCATGAACTGATCCCCCAAAACACCACAGACGGACCATAATTTAATATCAAAAAGACGGCTTTGGCTATGGTTTCAACACAAGCTGATACCTCAACAGGAAGTTCAATTACAACACTTGAGAGCAACAGTAAAAGGATATATGTGTTAGAATCAAGACTCTGCGTTGGCACAAGCCAACTAGAGAGCCGAGCAGCTGATCGATTGAAATTATATTATTACTCCAACTGCAACCTGCATCCCGCATATAAATACTGACAGATGATTTATTTAGTCAGAGCCAATCTTACAGGTTTAATCCAGAGCAGCGAGTTGGGCTGCTTACGCTTTTGAGTATTAATGAGGCAATCAATCACACACCAGTTCACAGACGGTGTGTAAGGCAACAAGATGGAGGCATGAGATTAATTTTGATAATAGAATAAATCCTCCACCGAGGAAGCTGCGTGGCTGAACAGATGTGTTGAAACTTGAAAATGAATTTTGTGTAAGATAATGCTAAGGGATACACACTATCTGGCATACAAGAGTGTGTGCTTTTCATTCACATGCAGCTTTACGGAGGCAAAGAAATCCTTGAGTGTCATCTAAACAAAGCTCACTACCACAGTTCACTCACAGGCTGATACAGGGACATTCAAGGCTACGCTCCTGTATATATTTATAGCACTGGGAAGAAAATTTCCAGCATCTACCATCTGCCAGCCTTTTAATATCTGAGACTCGTTCTCCTCCAGTGAGTTACAGCATCCTTCGACCAAAAAAATATTTCATTACTTCATGCAGAGGGAATAATTGCACTTGGGGGGCCCTGATATTTCCTCTCCAAGATTTCTCAATACCACTGCACCCACATCCAGCTCATTAGCTGAAGCATCTGGCCTTTTCCTGCTACCAAGTTTTCCTCAGCCACTGTTGCTTTGTCTGACTTTGACACAAGGATGAACATTCAGGCAAAGCACACAAACACAAACTAGGGTCCTCAAGGATAACCAAAAGTACCACAAAAATTAAACTAGCACACGTAATCTGTTAAATTAGGAGAGCAACAATATTAGTACTCTATGGGGTTTCGAAAGGAGAGATGATAGTCTACTTATTCTAATGGCCTACCACTTCAGAGACATATCAAAATGTATAACACTCAAGAGGAAAATATACCAGCAGAGGCATCTGAATGATTCTGTGCATATATTTTTCATATGCAGAGAGCTAATTGTCAGATGTTGTCTAGACCTTGCGTGAGTCATCTTTGCAATGATGTTGCTGAAGTATATAATGGGTGATCTCAATTCCATCACATCTCATCTTCTGTGAGAGGACCTGCCTCTGAGCCTCCCACAGTAAGATCAGCAGGCCGAGGAGGGGGATTCAGGCAGCTCCATGAATCTTTAATTAGTCCCCTCTATACTTAGGCCCTCGGAGCGTCTCTAGTTTCTGACATTTAGCTGAAATTTGCCCTCTGTGTATAGGGATGAGAAAGAGCCAAGGTCATTCGACTGACCACGACGATATCAAAATCTGCCTTTATAAGCGTGTGTGTGCTGTTTTGTTTCTGTAGCTATGACTCAAATCTGATGCACCGTTTTCATGTAAATCTGCAGTTCTTCTTAAAGCAGATGTCAGGTGGGTTGTGGATTTTAAAGCCGAATCTTCTCTTTTTAATTCAAATCCTTGTCTCTCATGCAAAACACAAGTATTTACACAAAAGAAGGGATAAAAAAAAAATCACAGAAAGAAATGATGTAAATCATTTGCTTCACTTTCACTGCTGCTTGCTTCTCAAAGAAATTGTGCAGCATGACAAGCTCTTGGTGGTGCTGGGCTTTCATCACTCAAATCAATGGACCATTTCATCGAAATACAATCCTTCCCCTGTCTCTGCAGCAGGACGATTAAGTTCCATTCAAATTCTGCTGACATGATTTTATCTCTTTGGTCGAGGTCTGAAAACTGAGCAAATAGAAAATAGGATTCCACAAAAATGAAAACAAACGAGTCAAGAAGAAATTGCCTGTTTTTTGTTGCAAAAGTGACACCGTTCTGTTTTGGTGTCATTTCGTGTTTCTGTTTCCCTAAAACGCAAAACAGCAGAACATTTGGTGCCATTAAACTTAGGAAGAGCATCCTTTTTTTGAGGTATTTACAAAGAAAAACAATGACGTATAAAAACTGCTACTGGTCCTGAAAACAGCATATGTTTCCTTCATAATGCATGATGCATGATGTCAGCAGAGATTTGTTGAACCATATGGCACCTCGGTAGTTTACATCTTTCTGAGGACATGTTTAAGGAAGAAACTCTCATTTCTCTTTCAAGAAAAAATTACTAATAACAGTCTTCACAGAATGAAGAATGGAACACCAAACACTGTAAATATTGCCATCACAGTAAAAAGACCAGGAAATATCTTTCTGCTTTAGGCGCCTGCTCTTGTAAACAGAGATAAAGCATTGCTTTATTAGTATTCCTCTGAAATTTTTCCTGTCTTACACCCTCATACCTGTTTTTTTCCCCCTACAGCTACTTAATCTTCTCACAAACATTCCATTAATTATTTAAAAATGAAGGATTACGGGAACAATTACTGAAAAAACAATTATGAAATGCCAACATAATTTGAATGAAAATGACGTCTCCTTCTCCGGTGACATCTGATGTGCTCTTGTGTGTCTCATCATGACAATCCTCATTTTATATAACAAGCACTCTGTTACAGCAGACCTCTGCAGTAATGTCTCTTGGTGTTCATAAACATAAAGTGACTCATACAGTATTACGCTTCACCCAGGGCAGAATGAAACATTTAAACTGTAGCACTGTAATGACCACTAAGTTGCTCCCAATTGTTGGCATTGTTACCAGAGGCAGCATATGTTCAAATCTGGCTTTTAACTAAATTAAATTTCACTTTAAGACATGACTTTAGACTTTCTGATAAATATCTGCTCTAAATATTTTAGGTATCTGTATCTATCTAACCGAGAAAATCTGAAATATTTAATATAGCACTTTTTCACTCGCACAGCTCACCACATAAGTATCAGTGCTTTTCTGATGTTTCTGATGCAGTTAAGACTTATTAGACCCACAGAAGGAACCATACTCACTGTGGTAAAGTTCTCTGGACCACAGTCTTTGCCTCTGTATTTGCAGTCAAGCAGCATTTCATCTATGTTGTGGCTAGTCCTTTGCACAAACTCCAGCATGTTGAAGGTCTTGCTAGGGAAAAACTTGCTGTTGTCCGTGGGCTGCCCCAAGGCGGCCATGAAGTCATCAAAGTCACCCTGCTCCACACCCAGGAGCCCGGCCATCCAGAAGATGTCGTTCCTGCTGATCTGGGACTTTCGAAAGCTGTTGTAATTGCAGAGGGTGATGGCTGGGAAGTACATGACGGGACTGTCCATCTCATCCAGGATGGTGACATGGGGGTACTGGTAGTACTCGATCACACGGTCGGCCACTTGATAGAGGAAGATGGAAAGTGAGGAGCTGAATGCGGCGGCCCAGAGCAGCCTTCGGATGGTCACTCCGCCAGGCAGGAAGATGTGGCTGAGGCCATGGAGAGTACAGTTGGCCCCGAACACTGTGATGTCTGATGGCGGACGTGGCGCTTCCTCTTCTGGGACTCCCATTGTCACCAAAGAGTTTCCAGGTGAAGTTCTGTGATTGTAAGGTGGTGTCTTGCTGCAGCGATGACCCACTGAACACTGGTGCTAACAGGGAGGTTCACCTTAACTAAATGTACCAGAGAGGCTGGATGAGACGGGCTCTAGTTTCCTCTTTGCACCCGAGGGAGGGGAAGGGGTTGGATATCTGGAGCTGGGAAGTAGCAATGGACTGTTATATCAACCAATCCTCGTGGAGATCTTTGAGGGCACATTGAATTCAAGAGATCTGGTTTCATTTGGGAAGGAAGACCTGATCCCACAACGGGTAATGGTGGATGGATCAGACAGGGATACACCAGATGAGCACGGATAAAAACTAAAGCATATTCAGTTTAATGCCCTCTAACACACCTAACTCCTTTTTTCTTTTGTAGCGTTCAGTTATGCAGGGAAGGTTTCTGGACACAAATCAATAATACTATTTGCATAATACCTTGTAACTTGGATTTCAAGGACTTTTTTTTAAACACTAAAAGAATCCAATGCTTTCATGAGTGGAAAAAAAACTGTATCCCCTTCAAAACCCATTGGAGACATCAAAGACGTGTGAACTCAAAAGTTAAAAACCAGGCTGTTCTTAGTTCCTGAAAAGATGACATTTAACAGATGTTAAATGTCAGCAATTCCCAATTAGCATCACATTTAGTTACAGCAGCACAAAAAAGCTTAAGCTGCCATTTACGGCCACAATTATCTATTGTTAGCCACTGGGAGCAACACGAGGGAAATGGTTTAGTGCTTTCCTTAATGAAACCTTAACTGACGTTGTTGTGAAAGAGCAGAGCAGAATATTATTCATTCATGCTTCCCATTAAGCTTATTGCTTAAGCTAGATTCAAACCTGGCACCCTTCTCAGTCACAGGCTCATATTCATGACCTGGAGGCCTCCATCATCCCTGCTGAGCTTGTAGATTTCTTGTAACGATTACACATAATACAATGACCTTAGTCCCTCTGGAGAATCATAGTAGGCATTCATCTACTGTACACACTCTCAATAACCTCTTTAAAACCATTAAAAGGATCAAAAATCACATCGGCTTCCATTCAATACAACCAGAGCTGAAGTTTGCAGCATACATCATCTTGCTGCAGTCTCCCTATCATGTGTTTTGTAACAGCATCAAATATTAATGTGTTCTCCTGCATACATTTCAACTCATGGACAGAGATATATATTCTCAGGAATGCAGGCCTTAGGTTATTTCAGTCCATCCTGATAAGCATCTGCCTCAACTGAAATGGATTTGTTCAGAGGAGCCTTCATTTAAACTGAAGTAAATGAGTTAACGGATGTTCGAAGCGGCCACACCTCTAATCGCCCCCCCCCCCAGGATTACTCTGTGATTAACCCATTTTCTCCTGTTTATCTCAGCTTTCTTTACCCACCCACCAATCTCTCTTTATCACACCTTTAAGTGCCTGTCAGGACTATTTAAAATATACCTGATCAACCTGTTCTCTCCTGTTTGTCTCAGCTTTCTTTACCAACCCACAAATCTCTATTCATCACACACACCTTCTCCCTTTGCAGGTACATCACCTCATCTGACCTCCTGCACATATATTCTTCCTTGTTCGCCTTCCCCCTCAAGCACTATATGTAATACCTTTGCATTAAACTGTCCAAATGAATTGTGTATTGTGTACTTACATTACCCCAATGCTTTTTACAAAGTTCAGACCCAGAGAAATGAGTGATGGCCACAAACTCCTGGGGGAAATATCTGGTTTTTGAACTGCTGAATGCTTCTCAGTTCACAGCTAGGTAGGCAGCATAAAGTCAGTTATTTTATGGATATTTTCTTAAAAACAGCTACCAGGTGATGAGAGAGATGAGGTTGAATCAAACCAGTAAGGTTACTGAACCTAAAACCAGAACTTGGGCTAATAGACGATTAAACACACCACCTCTGAGGAGAATTGCAAGGTTAGCATTTTCTGTGGGTTAATCACTACAACTGCACCTTTCACACTACATCTAGACTTTTCATTAATTGTTAATTTAAAAAATATTGATTGCAATAGCTTTAACAGCTCGAACAATACCAGTGAGTTTGTTGAGTGCACACTAAATGCTCTTTCAGCTCTCACGCCTTTACTTCATTCATACCCACCAGAAAACTTACATCAAGGTCATACCTTAAATTACTACATACCTGATGACACAGACTGTGCGTACTTTTATACTTGCCATTTGTTATGTTGTTTGACGGGCTTTAAATGCATTTATTTAGTTCAAAGAATAAAAATTACAAACATATTGCACTGCAAAAGTCATCCAATATTTGGATTTTCTATATATATAGGAGGAAATAATAAGACTGTGCAAACAAACAATATCCTGCAGAGTTAAATATTTTCCTGTATCTGCAACAAAAACTAATCACTTGTTCCCTGGCTGATGTCCCACTCTTCCTATCTACCAAATGTCTTTTAAATCTGTGTAATAATTGGGATAATCCAATAAAAATAGACAAGCAACTCACAGGTCAGAGAACATACACAAACCCTCTTGGCAACGATAGCAGCTTCAAAAACATCTTATTCAACAGTTGCATTTAGCTGCTGCAGAGTGAAAAATTACAAAGGCAGCCAAATCTTTTAGTCGATGTTAAGAGATGACTTAAAGGATTATGTTTCAAAGAACTTTTGCACAAAATCGACCACATTTTGTCAGCGAATATGTCAAATGGCAGAGAGAAAACTGGTTTTTTGTCAATGCCAGGTTTAGCCAAGACACTTCAAAACAACAAAAGTTCAGTCATGGAGCTACTTTATAAAATGTGCAGCTTCAAACTTTAGTTCTTTTATGTTCACTTTGCAGAGGCTCTGAGTTGCTCTCTTTTTATAAGTGTAAGTAAATTCATTTAAAAGCTCTTCACAATGCTCACAGTTAACTGAGCACTGATGATGCCTTGTGAGTATCATTCTCTGTCACCTGCAGGTAAAATTGAGTAATTTTTCTTCAACTACTGCGAATGGGAAAGTGGTCAAAGTACATTTCTGTAAATAATAGGTGCACTCTGAGCAAAGCAGAAGCCTGTACTCAATCAATACACTGTGGAGTTTTTCTAGATGCTTTAAGTTAGATGTATTGGTTAATGCACTGCTGTAGGAAATCAGTAATTCAGTGCATTGTGGCTTCTCCGTGGCCTGAAAACACTTTCTTACACTCCCTGGTGCAGAAGCCAAGGCTGCATTCACACATTTTGAGATTACTGATATCTTCGGAGACTAAGTGCTCTTTCTCATCAGCCACTGACTGTGGGGAGAATGTCAGAGTCAGTCTGCTGAATCTGACAGCGGACATGTTACGGGTGGCTACAAGAATGCCATTTTCATAATATTTAAAGGTCATTTAAAAAACAAAAGGTTTCAATCTGTCCCTCTGTTCCTCAAATTCTGAACACGTCCCCTTGGGATTGGTCAACCAGAGTGTGTCTCAGCAACTACTCAGTCATACAAACATTAAAGTCCCTTCCCGAGCATCAATATAACCCCTAAAAACTCATTAAAATTACATATTAAGAAGTGTTTGTTTTCAATGAAATGAATCTCTTCTTCCCTCATATTGGCTCAGATGTAACTCCACACCTGAGCCATCACATAGTACCCCTGCCTCTCTTTTTCAACCTCTGCCTGAAAATGTTCTGACATTGTGTTTTTGGCTTATTCTGTCAGTAACATGTCTGATATGTCATAATTTGGACATGTCAGGTTTAAAACTTTATTTTTATTCAAGTGCACAAGGACATTGAAGCGTCCTTGGCAGTTTTCCGGTTCTTTTTTTTTGTGATATGAATTTTTTTCTCCTACAGGCCTTCACTACAGGAAGGTCAGAGGTCAAGAACAGAGGAGTGTCCCTGCAGCTGGGAAGGACATCTGGACATCCTGTGCAAGGAAAATTCAAGTCACAAAGACTTTTTCCAACTGTCTCCCAACTGACGGTCTTTCCTAATTTCTCTCACCACATGCAGAGAGGGACTTTCATGCTCTTTTAAAATCAAAACAGAGAGAAGGAGCCCAGTTGAAATTTGCTGAGCTGACACAATATTGTGATGACATATTTCACATCAGTAAGCCACACTCAGATAATGATGAACAAGGATGCAAATAAACTCATTAAAATGCAGGAACAGAGCGGGATGCTGGGACTCACTTCAAAATGTTTTAGACCCCAAACTCTTAATTGTTAAACTTCAAGGTTCAAGTATTAATTTCTTCCACCACCTATAGGTGACAAATGCTTAATAATGAGTTATAATGATGATTGCATTTTAAAATCTCAACCTTGACCTTGGACTTATTAAAAAAAAAAAAGGTCCACATGCTTTAATTACTCAGAAACCACATTAAACTTTGCCAACTTTATCTGCTATGAAAGACAGTGAGATAGGGAAGAACATCAGGCTCGAAACTACTAAAAGTGCAATTAGAAGAAAATGATCTTTGAGTAACCCGTTTTAGAGAAAACATGTACTGAGCAGTTCCCTAAAAATCACTTTTAAAATAAGCACTTTTTCACTGTTAAAATACAAAAGCTTCTCCATTGGAGTCATAGAATAAAAATGAAGCTGGACATGACCAGAATAGGTCCTTTTCATTGTACTGATGGACTGTTTGAGTTGTAGTTGAAAGCTCCAGATGAGCTGGTAAACTGACCTTTAATCAAAGACAGAAATGCTTTTGATTGACTGGGACTTGCATCTTTATGTTTGTGCCAAAATATGACTGAAAAACCAAAATTGCACCCACAAAAAGACCTTCTCAAAAAAACCTTTAAACGCACGATGACTAAGAAAACATCTATTTCTACCAGCAATCCAGTTTTCAATTTAAAAAAAAGTCCCTCTTAGTGTCACTAAATTGTAACAAGCATGACTCACATTTCAGTCAGGGAAAAAATTAAATTCATATCTTTTCATTTTTCTGTTTGTGTCAGAATAAAAAAGCGTCATCCATTCAAATTCACTGATCATCAACACTTTTAGTATCTGCTGCTATCCATCCACTACTCCTCTTTCACTTCATAAAACAGATTTTTAAATACCAATAATTAGAATCTGGGACTTCACTGAATGTCGACTGCAGCTGGTTTCTCTTATGGCGAGCAGGAAATGGGCACCGAATAATGAGGAAATTCAATATTCCAGTATTGACCCTAACACATGAGCATCCTTGATAAACTGGGTATCACAACAAAAAAAGGAAATATGCTTATGTTGTTGTTTGCACAGCAGTGGTTTGGCTTCGAAAGGAGCGTGGTCGAAAACTTTGTGCCCTCCCCAGTTTGATTTAATGCCTAATTCTGTGGTTACAGTTCATTCATCAGGCACAAGCAGGAGACTTCATCCAGCTGCCAAAGTAATCACATGCAGTTTAAAAGGCAGAAGAGCCTCAGTGTGGGTACTTCAAAGGACCTTTCAAAAATTAATTTCTGTCCATCTAAGACAGCAATTAGCTGCAAGTATAGTTAAGGGAAATAAAAGGTGACTCTCTCCCGGCCCCCCCCCCCGAAAAAATCCATTTTAAAGAGCAGTTTAGAAACAACATAAGTGAGAGGAAAATCTTATCTGAAATGACATTCACATACACTGCAGAGACCCATAAACCTTCAAAGACAGATCTTTTGAGTAATGTAAAAAACTATTTTTTGCAGGTTAGTCTCAGTGTCTCAGAGAACATTGTAGAAGCACCTTGTCCTCAGTTGGCTCAAGGATTTTGGATTCCTCAATATTAAATATAATCTGTGCCAAAAAAAATACGGACATGTTGGCTAAGGCTCCGGTTTGTGATGTCAGTTGGAGTCAAACCTCTTAACATCCCTGTAAAATTAGACTAAAGTAGACTTAAACTCCTCTTAAGGCTCAGCCAAAGTAAATTGAAAGCTGTTCTTGAACATTTGGAGTATGTGCAGAGTCCTAGTCTCTTTATTAAAAGGTGGATTTTTGAATTTTATTCCCACCACAGTCGGAATCACTGCTAAGTGCTACTTGTATTGAGTAACAGAAGCCTGAGCGCACTGAAAATAAGACTTTTCTGTTCACACCTTTTTGCTAACAGATGTCTACAGAGGCGGTTATTAGCATCAAAGACAATGGCACCACAGCATGAAGCCATATCTAAGCCATAATCAAGAAAAAATGATAACAATACCACATGAATTGAATGACAAAAACCGTACAAAAGCTAATCACAAAGGCTACAAGCCATTTGAGTTGCATAAGATCTGAGGAATGACAAACTGCTCGACCTCATAGAAGAAAAAAGAATAACCTTGGCAATTATCTAGGGGAGCACTTTTTTGCTCTTATGACTGCAGATGGAACTCAAACAAAATGTCCACCTTGAAACTGAACTTATGGTTATTGCTACCAGTACCTTGGATGATCTTTGACTTGTGATAATGAGCTCTCCTCTCCTGGGCTATCCAGGTAATAACAGCTTTACTCTGAATTTGCTGACCTGGTGGAATTTGTATTATACAGCCTTGTTAGAGCTTTTATTCCCAAATCAATGCTGTTTCCATTTAGTATTGGTAGCTTTGAACTGAAGCACATGTCTGCAGGAAATTACAACGTCAGTGACCAGTGTCAGAGTGCAGCTACAGTGGCAACGAGTTCTCCAAAGCAGACTTTCAGGAAGTCCCACTTGGTGAACTCACATATAAGAGTCATCATGTTGTCTCCAGGTTGGAAATAAATGTCTCTATGGAAGGCAATAATCCTGGCTACGTTACCCAAGGCTAAAGAAACAACACATGTGAACGCTGGCTGACAGCCAATACAAAGACTACTAGTATCTGGAAACATGACATCGAGTCCAAGTGTTCTACTTCCTGCCATGTAAATATCAGAGAATAATGTCCAGTGAAAACATCCCAGCAGACTGAATCAAGGCCCCTGCGCTTCACTCAACCTGCTCTTCTCACAGTAATGACCACCTCTCCCGGTGCATGATTACAGTTATCAAGATGGCACCTCGCTGCAAAATGGCCCACTGAAGATCCAGCCACTGTTCATTATAAACTGCTCACAATAAAACATCTTTTACATTAAAGTGAACATCCAGAATTCAACAAACACTGTGCCCACAAACTCTTCAGAGAGCAATCTTACACTCAAACTTTATTACATAACTTTTCAGTATTGAGATGCAGACCAGTTTAGGCTCCAGTGCTCACACTGCACTCAAACCTAATACAAAAACTGTATTAAAACTGTCTATTGAATTTTTTGTATTGGAATAAATCAAGTTTTCTTCAACCAGTCAGTTAGATTTTTTTCGCATATTTATGAATCCCCACGAGTGAATGTTAAATTTCTTTTGAAAAATTACAATGGAAATGTTATGTGAATGTAATGTAAAGTTGTCACATGACTGATGGATGGACTGTATATATGGACACCAGAATCTGCCTCAGATGGATGAAGTGCAGATGTTTTTAACTTCGATAGACTTGCAGCAACGACTTTATGGCAAAGGAAGCAAAGGCAAAGCCACGTAAAAAAATATATATAAAATGTATTGACTCCATCTCTCCACAGATGATGTGCAGCTATTTATTAGACAGGTAAAATAAAAATTTTAATCTTTCACTTTTTGTGATTGAGGAAGCACCAATCAACACCAGAATATTATCTCATCAAGGCCTTCATTTGCTCTTGAAGGCTGGGGCAAAAGCTGAAAAATGAACCTTGATTCAAAAGAGTATTTTACATAAAACTCTTCCTCTCCGTGCTCAGAAAATAGTGACAAATCAATGAAGTGTTTGTTGATTGATGGAATCCATTAGATCTTTTATCGCTAATCATCACAGTTAAGTAGCCTGATCTCTTTAGTCAATATGAGATGTTTTAGAGGAAGGCTGATATGATTAAAAAGGCTGCAGCATTAAAGCAGCTCCACAGTGTCCTCACTGCTTGCCCTGACTTTGCACTGCCGTCCAAAGTCAGCTAACTAGATTACCAATGACAGTCGAAAGGAGGTACCAGACAGCTCTTGTCAATAAATAATTACTCCCTTGTCTCATTTAAGCCTGCGTGTAGAGTTTGAGCACAAGCTTGCTTCCCATTTCACTCCCCCAACTATTAATTACAGCGGCTATAAATTGTTTCGGACTTATTAAAACACAACCGGGAAGACCTTGATTGTTTTGATAGCCGTCTGAAAAGATGTCTGAAAGAAATGAGACAGAGGAGGGAGCCAGGATTACTGCGAGGAATGTGACAGTGTTGTAGTCCTGCCTGTTTCTGTCCGCTGTCTTCCCCCTCAGGGAGATTGGCAGGGAGTCCATCAGAGAGGAAGGCTGACACCTGTGCTGCCTGGCGTCTCAGCTTTATGAGCAGGTGGAGGCAGTCAGTCGCTCTCTCTCTCTCTCTCTCTCTCGCTCCCCTGCTATTTGGTTTGTTGTTTTGACTGGGTTTCGACTTGTGTTGACGTCTTTTGTACATTCTGAAAATATTTCCCACTGTGCCGGCATCTATAGAAAGTAAGTTGACAACTGGACGTGACTGCATTTCCTACCTCTTAATAAAGACAATTTCTTTCTGGCAGCATCTAAATTTAATGTTCGCCTTGAGTTTACAAGGCTAAATGAAATATTACTCTTTTTTGTACCTTGGATTAATATTCTCCCCTGCTAATTTCCTGTATTAAATTTGCAGCTATTCATTTAATACTGCACTAACCACGCTGAATCTCTGGTATACCTGATATTTATTTTCATAATTTCTGGTCTATTTTGTTATATTATCTCATTTCATTATAAGCCATTTCACTATGACCATTTATTTTCTCTATTTTCTTTGACTTTTCAAAAAATGTTAATTAAAAAAGTTCTACACAAATAAGATTGCCTCGCTGACTCATCCATAAACTGCATAAACGACTGACATTAATTATTTACATAAATAGCACTTTTTTTGTAGTTGGTTTAATAACCCTTGAAAGTTCTCGTGTGGTCTCCACTGAGAAATGCAGGAATAGGGCCGCGGTGTGTTAACAACACATTGAAGCCAATTACCTTCCTTCTGTAAATCTGACAGGCAACTTTAACATGAGAAAATGGAATAGAAATGGGCAGATGAGTCGGCTCGGGAATCAATGACATTAAAGTCTGTATCTGCACTGATTGCAGGAATCTTTCCTTATTATATCTGGCAGGGAACTGTCACCGGGCTGCAGGCTTGAGTTAACTAACCAGGCTATCTTTGGCCCGTAATGGCTGTGTATGAAGCATAAGAAAGTCAATTAAATTGGGGAAGTAAACATTCACTCAGCTACAACCTGTGACATTAATCCATGGGAGCACCCTGCTCAGCCCTACTTCCCTCATTCCCCTGGGATTAACTAAATCTTTCTAATGGTTAACCAAGCATGACAGAGGCAAGTATACCAAAGCTTGCAGACGTGAAGCATTTTGTACACCACAGCAATTAATCAATAGTTTTTTTGAAACATGCTTTGGAGATGTTACAGATGACACACCACAAAGAAAACTGGCCATTGCTCTGGAGAAATAAACAACAGTGCCTGACCTCTGCTGCTGTACTGTTGCTTGGTTATTACCTCCACTTCTTTACTGCTTTTTTCTGCCTTTCAGTTCTCCGGGTGATGTGCACAGAACCTTTCTATAAAGCTATGTAAACTCTAAACTGTGAAGACCAACTTTTCATTTCAGCAGTGCAGAGGTGTTGCTTGTCTGTCTTCAGGAGAGAAAACATATTGGCAGTTGCTCCAAGGCCATGTGATTGTTATTTTGGGAGGGGAGGTGGGCTTACTGGGGCCCATTGTGTGGAGTGTACATCTACTCTCTGAGCACATTTTTTTTTTTCTTCCATTATGTCTGGGCTCTTTAGCGGACTGTGGAGTGAGAAGCTTCCATTATCCTTTTCAGCTTTTCAGCTGCCTCCTTAACAAGCTCTCCTGTGTGCCTGAGAGCTATCTGCTACACATCTCCACCGTTCATCCACCAAGCGCTCGCTACCAACACAGTCCCCACAAACTGTCTCACCCCCGCGGGCGGTACAGCGCTCCAGACCTCATCCCTGCTCCTCCGAACGAAGCACTTTTTAGAGATTCAAACAGCTGCATTGCCTGTGCATGTCTGTGCCAAAGCATGCTGATAGATCCTCGGGCTATGACGCTAAATGTTGTTGATATATCTGACGACGCGTATTAAAAGGATTTGTGCTCCAAAGGATTCGACATTTGACATTTCTCCAAGTCGATTTGGGGATGTGTTTGGCTGCGACAGGGATATGAAAAGTCAGTCAGTGCATTGACACATCGACAAAAGTGTTTTTAAAGGATCTTTTCTTGTGCCCCGATTCAATTAGCATAGGCTGGCAGCAGGTGGCAATGTTTATTTAGCCACAGATACACTACTGTGGAATACTGTTTTTGTGTCTGAAACAGTTATTGTTTTACCTTTTTAGGCTATACAATAACTATTGTTTTCCACCTCCTGCAATTTTTCTAAAATCTACCTATACGCCATATTTTTTAACTCAATTTCTGCTTTTTTGCCTACAAAAATCTTTAATTAAAACTATTATTATAAGTGAAGTCACTGTCAGACTGTAGGGTGGCCCCACTGGCAGGGCACAGAGGCACTGCAGGGGTGGCGTGGATGATCACAGGAAATATATGGAGTGAAACTAAGGAGAATAATTATGATTTATGCAAGGAACATAAATGAACTAATAAATATATAATATACAAATAGAGTCTGTTGATTCTTGAGGAGCACTGATATAACTACAGTATGTTAAATTTAATATCTAGCTTATTATTAAGGCCGTAGTTTACAGTGGGTGTTGAACCAGACTGCATTACATTGAGGAATGTCTCTAATGTTCTGCTCACTCCATTGACAAACACAAGAGATGCTAAATATTAGAAACACATTTCATTATCATGCAGTCCAGTACAACGCCACCACTACTATGATCTCGGTGGTAAACATATAGTAGCAATAAAAAAACCTCAGAAAGTTTCATAAAAAATTTCTATTATAAGCTTCATAAATGTAGAATATATAGCTGTACCTTTGTATTGCAATTCCATTAGACTGCATATGTGCAGCTGATAAAGTGGCCACAGAGCGTGCTTTTTCGTTCTCATTTAAAAGCTGCGTTTCAGTGCAGCGCAGCATGGATAATAGCTTTTACTTCTTACCAAACTAACTAAACTTTCCATATGTTAAGGACACAGCAGACAGATCGACATATGGTATTTAAAAAGAGAATTATCAACACATTTAACCAAGCTGTGCTACATACTAACAGCTTATCAGTCAGTTAAAACCAGGGAAACAAAGGACTAATAACAGCGTGTGATTCACACACACACAGACACAGACAACAGACAGTGTGTATTCCATCATATAGTGACAATTGAACCACAAATCATTCTGTGACTGTAGACAAACATGCTATTTATCTATCCCTTTCCAGATCTGCTCCTGTCAGCAGAGGCGAGCCTCCAGATTAGGTCTCAGAGGAGACTTGTGAAGTCTGTGTTCTGTGAAATTTGATTTTTTTCATTCTCCTGGATGTCACATTCAGTCGCTTTCATTTCAAAATGACTCGAGCCTCCATATTCAAAGAAAATATATATACGTGTGATTGCACAGCTGAACAATGATACGCGATGGCCGTCATTCATCTCGTTCTGAGGTGTCTCAGAAAGCAGACTCGTCTAATGCGAAGCTAATTTTCATTCCTATGTAAAATATAACAAAACGAAAGGGCAAAAGAAAAAAAAAACACAGTAAGGGCCCTTACGTCGTTCGACCAGTGGTTGCAGAAGGCACTCATACATTTCTGACACCTGAGAATTTCAATTTAATTTAAGTTCAGTCGTGTGAGAGATTACAGTGGGTCTGGGTGCCTGTGAGAGCTGCTTGTACATGGCAGTGGAAGAGGACTTGGCTTTCCACCTATTACTCTCAAGCCTCCATGACCAATAGCATACAGGAAGGCAAACAAGTCTGTCCGCCCATGATAAATGCTCTTAGGGCAAACCTGCAGTGTGACAGAGAAGCCGGTGCTATGTGCTGCCACTTCTCATGAGCGCAGTCTATAATTTAAAGACAATAATTTTCCCTGTCACCGTGATCACTTCAAGTGAACTGTGAGATAAGGAAAAGAGAAGAGCGGGGGTCTTGATTAGGTGTGTTGGCTACATTACTTCGAATCCGCATCAATTTACTGGTGTAATCAGGGCAGTTAAGAGACAATTATACGCAGAATCATTGGAATCTAAACTGCATATAGACTTTTTTTTTAACCACAAAAACAGATGCTTAATCGGTCAGAACAGAAAGACTGTAATTTCAGTGATCAATTGGTCTTTTAGATCTCCATGTCCCCTCGCTCTAATAATGCACTTCATGTGTCATCTGGGTTTGAGAGGAAAAACACGGGATTAACTCCACTTCAGTATGGACTGGTCTAATATTGGGCATGTTCTGACAAATTGGAGGAGGTGACTTTGGTTTCAGGGCGGCAGCTTTTTAATTTGTGAAGGATCATTAGCTGGAGAAAGCTCCTGCTTGTAGCTCAGGGGGGTGGGGGAATCGAATAGATGCAGCACAAAGAGGCACCTCTTCATCCATCTAGCTGCTGTTGCAACTATCACAGCTGGTGAGAAGAGAATATTATTCATGCGTTACAATGCGACGTAAAACACCGCTGTGGACTATGAGCTGTACGCGGTGCGTCTCCGCATGAAAACTACCTTTCCGAGAGAATTATGTGGGTGAAAAGATGAGAAGATTATGAAAAAAAAAAACAACGACACAGAAATACCAAGTGAGCTCGAGTCAAGCACTGTATATCCTGGACTTCTCATCCAATCCCCCTCCTACACACACAGCTATGTGTGTGGGCATGAAGTGTCAGGCTGGGGTCTCATTTACTGCCGCAGTCACTATGTAAAGTAAATTCATATATGCAAACAGTGAACACAACTGATTCAGATTTGCCCACAGGGTAAAAATAGATGTTCACAACTTGTCTACTTTCCCAAACTAATATGAGTACATTACAGATTTTGGCCCTTTTTTCATAAAGTTCATTTCCGGCTGAAATATAAATTAGTTGGAATTTACCTATAAAATATTACTCATGAAGTTCCGGTGTGACACCGTAGGGGCTAATGATGATGATCTGTATTTTTTATCAGTGACTTTGTGATCCACTGCTCTGCTTGCCTCACAGATAAACCCACACTTTCACACCGTTCTCACACACCATGGGGCTTTTTTTTTTCGGTGGTTACGCAGAGGTTAAATAAGCTTTTTCCTGATGCCTTCTTTATTTTGAAGTATAAACGCTCCGCAGCATTTGATGTGTTTTTCATCCTCAAGCCCACTCATGTGGTGTCTTTTGATTCCCCCCAAAAAATCAATTGGAAGGAAACAATACAATCAGTGCCCCAAGCAAACAACTCATTCTATTGAACACATGTCTACACCGTGATTGCTCCAGAAGACTGAGTATAGTCATAGCACACCCAGCATCCTCCTGTTCGTTTGTTTTTTTAATGGACACTAAAACAGATAGAAATTAAAAGAATCAATCAAGTGTTTAAAATTAAAATGCATCAGTCTAAAAAAAATCTAGACATATGTTTAGAACTAAACAAACATATGTAAGTTTATTCAATTTACAGTAAAAAAACAGATCTCTTATTATCTGCTCTTACACTTCTGTACAGTAACAGCTTCACACTATAAAAACAAACTGAATGTTGCAAAAAAAAACAACAAAAAAACAAAAACACTAGCTTAGTAATTAAGAATGCAACAGCTACAATCCTACGCTGTGAAAAACACAAGTTAAGCTCGTGCTATTCTGTTTTTTCCTACAAATAAGGTTCTGACCAACATCAATAATTATTTCTGCATGACCGAAATTACTTAGTCTAAATATATTTCCCTTCCAGAGGAAAGGCCGATGAGGCAGTTAGCTTATGAGAATGAGGCATTTCTTGTTATTAATTGTAAGGGGGGAAATGTGCCGTCGTTGTGTAGTTTTGCCATCCAGCCGTCAGTGTAAAGGCTCGGCTATAAAAGCGAGCAGGCTATTTTTAGCAACACGTCGATGGGCAGGTTGGTGATTTAAAGCAGCATAGTGCAGGGACCCTCGCTCGATCCTGAAGAATGTTCCCTGCAAAGGCCAATGGGAGGGGTTTTGCTGTGTCAGTCAAATTAGATGTAAATTGAAAATATATGATGGCCAGGAATAAAGGCACTTAAGTGAAAAGATGTATGGTTGAGTGGTCATCTTTAATGGCTTGGACCCCCAGTGACCACTTTCCACAATACGCAGAGGCTAGAGGCTACGTATGAGGAGAGACATTAAACTTAAAGAGGAGGTACTTAAGCAGTTGTGGCAAGGAGACTGTTGCTTTTAAATGAGATTAAATATCTTATTGTTTTTCTACGTCCAGCCTTATCAAAGGTTATTAATGAAAGACTAATTTTTGCGAGTGGCTGTCAGACTTAGAGGGTTAAGGGTGTGTGTCTTCATAAGTTAACTACGTTCACATATTTAACACTCCAACAGACTAAAAAACTTTTAAAAAAAATAAACAATTAACAATTTTAAGTCTAATCTGGAATATTTTGGTCAATGACCTATCAGTTCCTATTAGATATTCATGAGGAGGAATGTTCCCCCCTTGCTGATAACACTTCTACCACTAAGTGATTATGCAATTATTCATGATTCATTAAATTGACAGCACGATTAACCATTGCTCTTTGTCTTTGCCATAAACATCCAGTTCTTGACTTTTCATCTCCTGAACTTATCAAGTGTATGCTGTTATCTCTCCTTTCTCCAGGCATCTGAATAATGAGCATCTAATCTTGTCATCATTAGCTTAATTATAGTTTACAGTATCATTAGCTGCACCTGGAAATGGATTGATTTTTATCATGTTGGTAGATATTTTTCATAAATGTGCGACTGATCAACAGTATAAAGTCTCATCAGACCAACAACAGTCTTCCGGTTGTTGACTGAAAATCCAAAAAAAGGTTTTGTCTCTGAACTTTTTTGTGACATTGCCTTTATGACCATGGTTTTGCTTTGACAGACAGACTGACCATCCTTTTGCTTAACTGCACTGACTGTACTAACTTTTCCTCATGACATAAATGACTCATCAATGCCAGGCAGTCAGCAGAAGCAATCTCTCACTTTTACCAAACTTTAAAATGAAGAGAGCACCGACTTGTTCGACGTGCCACAGGGAACTGCCGGAGTGTGACTGGCAAATGAAAATGATGAATAAATGTGGGAGATAATTTAAGCTGGTGTTCCTCATGGTATTTAAATTTCATAACATTACAGAGCAAAATAGCAACCGACCTCTGAGCCGGAACACATCCTCTTGTATTTAAAAAAAGGCAAAATCAGTTTTCCACTGCAACTGCACGCAGCTCTGCTTCACTGCACACTCTTGATGTTTTTTTCACATTACAGCCCTCGATGAAAGTTACATGTGTTACTATGGTTCTGTATAGTTTGGAAGACAGCCACAGACCTCTTGTAATACCTGGATTTGGACCATCTGTAGCAGTTAGGAAGATAGACCACTCTGCACCGCCGTGGGTCGATTTCAGTTTTTATTGATGGGGGGAAGTTGCCAAGATCAGACTGAATGTGACGTTTTACTGCAGAGATGTGGAAAACAAGCCAATCTCACAAGTTTTTCACAGATTTTCTTTAGTAAAAAAATAGATTGCTTTGTCTGGAAAGGGCAATGGGTAAAGAACTGCAGGCTCTTTATTCTTATTTATTTGTGCTTTCACTTACTAAACTCCTCTCAACAATCCATTCTACTAAATGTAGAATAAACTAAACTTAAAGTACTTATAACCGGAAGATTCTGGTATTTTATTAATACATTAACACTAACCCATCACACTTTTTATATACACTGAGCAATCTCTGTCATCCGATTTTTCTTATTTCAAAAAATTGATACAGAGAAAATTGGACAGCCTGTATCCAGAAAACACACCGTTAAGATAGTTGTCCAATATGTTACTTCTGCCCCTAGAGGTCCCTTAGTCGAAACAATGAATACATAAGATGCAGTTTGATATATAAGTATTGGTTCATGGTATTGGTTTATTTTGTTTTTAAGGCAAAAATTAGGTTATATAATAAAGTTTTGTTCACGTCACATTAGTCATGTTTTTTGCAGAGGTTGGCTGGCGAAAAAATGAATCACAGAGAAAGAAATTACAGATTTCCTCAAGTTTGATCAAAGTTGGAAAAAATTTGGCATAACGCAAGTACACAACTTACATTTATATATAACAAAGATTTGGTTGCTTTTAGATGTAGCAGTGTATAAATGTTACGTTTAAGGCTTGATATTCAACTGATCATGTTCTGTGCAGCACTTTTTGTTCATTCCTGTCTGTGTAACTGGATAATGGCGGCCTCTCTGAAAGGCTTAATCAGACAACTTTGTCTCACACTGGCACCTGATGCACAGACAACATCTGGCTGCTTTCTTTCCCTCCTCTGATCGTTATGTCTTTTCATGCTCTTTTATGAGGATGATGCTTATGTGTTTTAGAAGGTTTCTAATATTGCAACAATATCATACAGGCTTTTGAAACAGATCACATTTGGCTTTATAGAAGTTTAGTGAGTATTTTCAAATTAGTCCTTATTTTCTTTCTACCATTTCTTCTGCCTGGCTTCATCTGTCTCTGTTTCTCAGAGGGGATGTGATAAATCTTATTATAGTCGGCTCTGTCAAGAGCAAAAGGTCTTTTCAAAAACCCCCATAAAGAATTTGTTTAAAAGACTTCTATTCATAGTGTGATGATAAATCTTGATACAAATCCACTTGGTATAGGAGATCACATTTTATGTAAATCAACAGGAATCAGTTTATAATCTGTAATAAATCTTGAAGCACTACAGCTGCAAAATGTAATTTTCCCTTGTTTTTTAAGCAATAAGACAGACACTTCTTATCAAAAACAAACATTAGGAGGATAGTTAAAGTCTACATCTGGGCCTGAAATAAAAGTGTTTTGTTTCTGTCATCGGTAAAACCATCCTTGAGCTATGGCTTAATAATCAGCCTTGAGGTAGTTTCTGAATCCTGAGGTTTCATCTCAGTACATTGCAAAAATTTGGTCTTTGCATGTAGTCTGCAATGTCTGCATTGGGCGTTCAACGATGGATGGCTTGCCAGAATGCTGTCCATGTCTTCCTATCTTCTAGTCTCCAACACGAATCTTTACTCTTCTCACCAGTCCATCTTTATCGGCTACTGTCTCTACAGCTTTAGCCAACTTCCACTCGCTGCGAGGCAGATCTTCTGTCTTCTCCATCACGATGTCGCCAACCTTTAGGTTTCTCTTTGGAGTATGCCAGCATTGTCTGGTGTTCACAATAGCTGCTGCCTCATTGAAGAATGTCCGTAGAGAGGCATCATCCAGCCTGCCTGATGAGGGTGAGAGAGTGGAATGAAGAACTCACTGTTCGAATCTGTCTCTCCCATGCACCTCCAGCATGGCTTGCATGTGGAGCATTCACGCTGAAGTCACACTGTTTCTAAGCCAAAAACGTGGTCAGGAGATTAGCATCCACTTGCTTGAGAGCTTCAGTTAGCTCATTTTTAGCTCCAACACATCTTATGTCACGTACTGTTCCTCTTTTGGCAATGAAACACCAAAGTCCATTTATGAAGGCATCTGTTGACATCTTGTCCACATTTCAATATTGATAGCTCAACAGCTAAGACAGATGAAAAGTAGGCCGTATCTCTTTTGTACCTTGCGCCCCTGCTTAGTGAGCCAAAATAGTCCATTCAACAATAGGTGAATGGCGGCGATAGGTCTCCAAGCTCAGGTGGCAGATCTGCCATCCGGTGTTTTTCTGTGAACCTTCTGAGTTTGTGACAATTAATACATTGATGTAGATGCGATGTCACAGCTCTGTTGATTCCTGGAATCCAGTATCCATTTGATCTGATCTCATTGATTGATTAGTCAGGCCTTTTCCTTGATGTTTAACCTTTCCATGATAATGAGCGATTATTGCCTTGGTGATGGCATGATCCTTTGGTATTATCAGCGGATGTTTGAGTGAGGTAGGAAGAGATGCAAGGCGTCCAAGCGATAAAGTTTGCTCTGACAAGGAAGTCAAGCACCTTCAATGCCCAGCTTCACCTCTTCTGGGTATACGTGTCTCTGTAAGTCCTTTATGATGATGAAGGTTCAGCAGTTTCAACTTTAGAGGTGTAAAGCTGATACAGTACATAAGCTCCACTGTGGTCATGTGGTCACACAGGTGCATCAGACGTGGTACAGAGGCACTGTGACAGCAGCACACATGTCCGCAGTCCAGATCTTTCTTTATCCGCATTCTGGTTAGAATCTCTGTCCTCTGGAGGTGGGTTCTCTGATGTTTTCATTTTTGTTTTTGAGTGGGTGCCACAACCTTTGACCATCACATCAAGTCCCTCTGTAGTTACCCTTGGCTAATGTCGTGGGGAACTGATGAGGTGAAGCTCTTACTGTAGCATCCCTGGCCAATTTGAAGGTCGAACTCTTAAGCTGATGTTTCACAGCGTTCGTGTCTGTAACCTTCATGCAATTTTGTATACATCATGAACACCGAAAACACCAAATGAGCTTAAAAAAGAGCAAATATAAAAATATAATTATCTTTCTTTACAATTTACTGTATTTCATCCTACACACAAAATTAAGTTATACATTTTTTTAGCTGCTAAAATCAGTAATACAATCATGAATTATCACCCTTTGTCTCTTTTTAAAATGACAATCTCTAACAGAGGGCTACATATTTAAATCATATTTAACTTGCAATGAAATTATTAACATGTTATTTTTAATTTCAATGTGCAGCTTAAGTCTCCTTTCTTTTACACTGGCATAATAACGCTAATTAGCATTCCGCTAGCCAAAACACTGTGTAATAACATCATATGAAGTGCACCGCATTTCAACGCGACACCAAACGTAACATGACATGAAACAATTACAAACCTTGTGCCAATATCAGCCAGGAGCTTATTTAACGTCACACTTTTAACTCTTTAGATCATCAGACACACTTCTCACATTGCCGGTAAGGTGGCATGAAACACCCGGATGTTGTGCTTGCAAGCGAGTAGCCTTTCAAAATAAAAGTCCTATTTTTATTTAACATATATAAATAAATAATAACCTCGCCTTTAAAGAATACTCTCAAAATGAAAATATATAAACAGAAAACAACACATTTATGTAAATGAATATCTTAACAAGGTCATTTACATCACGTAGTTAATAAACACACAAATTAAATACACATCAGTACATGCCTATATAAATATATTCAGGGGAGTACCATGGAAGGCATTGCTGTTATTTAAACTTCATTACAGTCATTATTTCAGCAGTGCCAGTGAAATTGTTTTTTTGAGCCCTTCCTAATTATGAGGCTGGTCTCGTCGTCTCTTGCTGACTCTCTCTGCATTCATGATTGAAGGTTTAGAAAAGAATGGCAGCACATTTTCCGATACAACCTAATATGGTGCATCCATTTGTTCCCTGGTATTGAGGAAGACTAGTAGTTTAATCAGGTCTTGTGTAATTAAATATTGGAATTTAACATTTAAAGTCAGGCAAAAAAAAGGAGAGAATTTAATTTGGGGGTTTTTTTGGCTAAAACTGGAATAAGACAGGTTTGAGGTGAGTCTACAAAAAAGCAAAAGCCTTGCTTCAACGGAGCAGAAATCATAAGCCACAAAGTTATTTTGCCTTTAACCTTTTCTGCATTTCTGGAATTATGCACTGTGCCAAACTCTCTGATTTAAAGCCCCAAACTTTTTATTCAACTCCATACTGATACATGGGCATCAAAAACAAGGGATCAGAATAGACACAACCTTCTCAAGGTCTTTTGGAGCTAAATTCTGTGAATCTAAAATATCAAGTTCAAGTTCAAGTGGTAAAAATGTTATGAACAGCTTTCGAAAAAACACACAAAGGTGCAGGACAAACAGCCAGGAGTCTGAAATGTAAAATATAAATTTAAATCTATTGATTGTAAAAGTCACAATACTTTTGGTTGCCACTTGGCCCAACAGTTCTTTTTGTTCTTTAAATAAAACACTGACATTGAGGTTAATATGACAAAAATGTCATGCAACAGTTTACAATTTGTAAATCCCGTAACATGAAGCAATGTTAGTTTTGGCGTCTAATATTCATCCTCCTTTTGGGTACCATTAAGTGGTCAGGAAACTGAAAGCTGGTGTAGTCTAAATGTCAAAAAGAACAGCAAACAAAACTAAAACAGCAGATTTGTTCACTTTTGTCAGATCAAATCCCTTCACATTACACAGTCATTTGATCTCTTGTCAATAATATTAAAACATATGTTGAGAAGTCACAAATTCTAAAATTTCAAGATGTGCTATCAGGTTCCTCACCTGATAAGGCATGTAACAGACCCTCGTCAGATTTTTCTAAATAGGGCCAAAACTGCATCATTAGTCCACTGTTCTGTATCGTCCACTCCTTTATTTCATATTTTATTGTGTGTGCGATGAATGTAATGATGACTTATATATTATTTTAGAGATAACATGAAACACCGCCTAAAATGCTGGATTGAGTATTGGTATTATATTACATGATAATATTATATTATACTACAGCCATGTGTGTCTCACCTCGTTTCTTTATATCAGAGAAGTAGAGAAGACCTTCACAAAAGGACATACCCATGCAAGCCTCCTCTCTCCTCCAGATGCATGTAAGAAATTGACATTCCTCTAGATTTTGCACTGAGATCAATTTCCGGTTCAAAGGCAGGAGGAAGGAGGAAGGAGGTGATGAGGAGACGAGGAGGCACACAATAAAGAAATGATAAAAACCCCATGTATCAAATCTTTAACACATCGGCAATGATTTCAGCCAGAGGCCCTTTGCTGCATGCCGTCCCCCATCTTTCCTCTGCCTTTCCTGTCTCTCTCCAGCTTTCACTATTATGTTGAAGTCAAATCTCCCCCCTTCTCAAAAAAAAGAATTTAAAATAATTAAAAGAAAATAAAAAACGAGAAATTGATATCATTTGTTTTGTAGCATTTTAATTAAGACCTTGAGCTACTGGAAATTAATGAGCAATGTTCTATATATTTTTGGCATTTTGAAGACTAACTTCTGATTATTTTCCAATTACTTTATGAATCAAATAAATTAATAATTAAAAATAATTGTTAGTTGCAGCCATAGGTGGGACTAAAATAGCTATATCTGTGATGACTCACTGTTGGATCACAGGTTTCATAATACTTTAGGGCACAGCAGTGTCAGATGGACGGGCTGGCTCTCTCTGTTGGGTAATAAGCAATATTTAAGAGTTTTCCCCAACAGGAGCTCAGAATTGAGAGACAATTCTGTCTAAAGAGCTGGTTTGTGGTCTAGGCCTGTTACAAAAGTCAGAGCCACTGTGGCTCTGTGATATCAACACTGAAGAAACAGTGAAGCAACCATGAATGAAGCGTTCCTCAGTGAGTATTCAGGTGATAATCAGTCGATGTGATAAAATGTGCTGCAATCAACAGCAGAGCGAAGATTTACAGGTTTGCTACGAGGAGAGAAATCACTCTTCAAACTATTACAACTTGTGACTAACCAGCTCTTTTAATGAGGCAGTCCACAGAGAGAGGACTCACTGTCAGTCTGCCTCTTTTTTCTGGGCTGATGAGTGCTGAATCATTTGGTCGCCTCTTAAGCTGCTGAACTGGGGTCTGTTGATCAGGTGTTTTGAGTGGAATTATGCTGAGGGAAAAAATATCAGTGAGGAGGAGGATGACTCAATGCACCTTCCATGGTAATGAATCTGATGCATAAATACAGGTCTTGACATGCAAATGAAGACGATCATGAACATTTTGTATGATTATAAATTTATTTTTTTTTCCCCACACTCTGCCGTCATGGATCCTCCCTTTTTTTTTTTTAGAAGAAAACAAATTTTCCCCTCTCACTCAGCAGTCTATCCCGGCCTGAAGCTCCATCTTTTTTCCTGCACTGCACTGTCACATTTAATGAAATAAAACGGAAAGCATTTGATTAAACAATGACATTTTTATTGTTTCTCATTTTCTGCAATTCTTCTATCTTTTTTTTTTGGATGAAAATCATTACTCTGGTAACTGCGCTGATAAAAAATGAATCAATTAGTGGGATGAGGCATGGCGAGGGCTTGGTAGCATTCAAATTTATTTGATACAGATACTGATCCTTTGATTTTGGTATCTTCACACCACGTTTGATCCCTAATAACAAAACTACAATACTTTTTATCAGAAAAATTAAATATTAGTTCAACTCTTAAATAATCCTTTTTGTGTGTTTTTCATGCTGAAAGCTGCTTAAACCAAAATAAAAAAACAAATATAGATCACAAAAATACAGAAACACTGGATATTTTACAGTAAATAGGTGGAAATAATTTGATGCAAAACACAGTTGCTTGTGTCTGATGCTCTCCTCTATACATTCAAGACCTTTCAGTCCTAAAAAGAGCCGAATCAGCAGTTCTTGTTATATGATATCAGCTGTTTTAAGGTTTTTGGGGGTTTTTTTTTCAGAGAGTTTCAGATCTTTCCCCAATTAAAACAGTGTCAGCAGAAGAGTATGTTGAACTCTTTTAGAGGAGTGTGTAGAATTTTTAAAAGGTAGATCAAGAAGTTAAAAGATGTTTTAACAGTGCGAGATAACACGGTCAAAATCAGGAGCAGGAGGCGCTTGTGACAGACATTTAATCTTACTTTTATACATTACAGTTTTAAAACTTAACCTTTCAAATAAAAGAAAGCACTAGTTTAATGAACTGTGAATGTGATTTCACCTCAAAGGACTGTCTCCCAAAAATTGCTGCAAATTGAATAGTACTATGCCAGAGCTCGGATTTTTTTCTATCCTCCACAAGAAAACCTCTTAGCTTTAATACTGTTTTCTTCACCCTGAGGACGGAGGAGTTTATATCAGAAACACTAACATTCACCGCTGAATGCAACAGAAAGCAATGAAGAGGCCTTACAATGTTACACTAATATGCAGCTGTAGAAAGACATAGAAGGTGGCCTTGCAGAACTTGCACTTACTAGTATTCTAGGCGCAAATTCACGTCAGACCTGATAGTCATGTCATGTCATGTCATGTATAAATATGTAAATGTAATGCTTATCTCGATGCAAATTCAAACTAACCTTGGCTAAGCCATCAAAGTCAGTCTAATCAAAAAATGAGCAGTTCCACAATTCATGGAAGATTAAATCTCGTCTTTCCAGGCATGTTCATGTTTACAACAGTGACCAGACTGTCACAGTAAGGTTCAAATTCAGTCTGTGAGCCCTTAAAAGGAATATATACCATAAAATAATCATTGAATGAAACCATCAGTCCAAAAACACCTTTTCTTTTGTGAATATTGAGTCAAAATCTTTGATTTCCGGTTTTACTAGTCGCAATATATGTGTATAGAGCATATTTTACTAACAGGAAGACTCAGTACTGTACAATTACATGCTGATCTTTAAACATGAACTCTTAAACCAAGGAGAAGTACTCTTCTTTAGCAACCTGTGACAGCTGTATTCCTGTAAGAAACAACCTTTCAGTAAAGAGCCCATCATACATGCGTAGATATAGAGGCTCGGGTTGAGGTTATGTTGATGCCACGAGGGTCAGGGTGACTCTCTCTCTTGCTCAAAACAAACAGATGTAACTGGTGTAGACGGACGTCAGCGGGCATGAAATGAGCCATCCCCACAGGGGCATCTCGACATCAGTGTACAGTGAGAAGCACCATTTCTCTCTGCTCAACACCAGCCTGCTTTTAGTGGCTCCATAGAAACTGCACGAACCTGCACATCATCAACAATGCTGGTCTGATGTTCATTATTATCACAACAATAATAATCATTGTTAGGCTGGTGTTTGAAGGCTGAATACTCAGCTGGTCGAGGCAAACGAGTCAACCGCTAGTCACCTGTCACAACACCTCACAATATGACTTTTTCTTTTCTGTTGGGATCTTTTCCAAAATGCTTGTCAGGTACTTGCATTAAGATTTTGAGCCCATCACAAGCCAAAACAAGCACTTAGACAATATGAGATTGCCTAGAAGGAAAAATTCACCAATTTTCTCCACATCAGCCATGTGTAAAAACTTTCTCTGCAAATTTTTAAGATATTTCCGTGTTTTCAGCCTTTCCCTCAGGTGTTTTTAAGTGCAAATTTGCTAAAAAAGATCTTTTTTTGGCTTTATTGAGGTTAATGAGCTGAAGCTGATTATTCACTATCTGCCATTTTTGTCATTTTAACTGGCAAAAGCAACTGTCAGCTCTTGCTTAAAATGAAAGTCCAACTGTCCAAGGTTTTCTAATGATTGGTTAGCGTCAAAGTAAAGCAAATCTTGCTAAATGCCAAAAGGATCCGAAATGGACATTACTACCTTTTAAAGATGTCAAATCTAGATGGTCAAGTAATGATGACGGCCGCAGAGAGAACTGACATCTTTATTCTTTGTTCCCTCTCACTTCACTTCCATGAATCTATATTCTAGCTGGGTATCATCAAAAAGACTAACCCGAAGTGTAAAATGGCTCAGTAAATCCTGTTATTTCCTTAAAGCCGAGCCACCAAAACAAGCCCCTCAAGTCATAATAAGGAGGGAAAAAATGTGATGGGAAACAACTGTGAAAACCACTGTGCGAGTGGGAAACATGGGCCAGCTGCTCACTGGATCAGCTTCAGCAGGGGTATCTCACTCAGTCACCATCGCATCAGTGAGCACATCACATAGATGGAGAGGGGCTGCATCAATCAAACACCACACCACAGGGAGCTCAGGCTTTCAAGCCCCTTGGGGAGAACTTTGGAGACAGTGTCAAAACACAACAAAATATCAAAAAATGAGCATTGGCTTAGAGCGGATTTTTAGTGGAGAAATAAGAAGAAAAAAAAACATCCACAGACTCCCTGCTGGTACTGATGGGGGCACTTCCTTCCCCTGCTTAATCCATGCTTAAACAAATAGGTACACTGTGAAGAAGGGAAACAAAACATCCAGAGAGGGTGGGGATCAAAAGGAGAGAAGAGAGAAAGGAAGAAGCTGCAAAACAAAAAAAGTCCTGGTTTATTTCCAACAGGCTTTAGTGCAGCGATTCAAGACTGTTGTGCTGCAGCAACAAATGACTTATTATGAAATAATTCTAATCAGCAGAGATGACAGATTCAGATGCCTTTTCAGCACTAAAAAAACCCAAAGAGGAGTCAGTCGATGTATCGCAGCGTTAGAATCTTTAATATATGAAAACAATTTTGAATGAAGCTTAATGTACACTTAAAAACTATAAGTGTACCTGAAGCATTGAAATTCTGGGTCACAAAATATAATTTTGGTTTCTCGGATTTAGCTTTGAAGGAACTTAATACACGGCACTATTTTTTTTAAATTAAAGTACAAAATCTTTGCCATACTGTGTGGAAATGAAGCTTGAGAAGAAAGCCGCTCACAGACGACACTGTATGTGCAACGATTTGGGGAAAAAAAGACACAATTAAGAGGAGTAAACGACAACATGTCGAAAATGCAGAAGACAGAGTGGATTCGGGGATGTGAGCACGTGTTGTTTGCTCTGCAGAGAGCTGGAGATACAATAAAAAGCCAAAATAATTAAGTCAAATCGAACCAGGAGGTTTGATTAGCCTTTTCGTTCAGGAAACATCTTCTGTTTAAAGATGCATCGATAAAAATATCATATCAGCATGGTATTGACTAAAAGAGTTTGAGTGGGTATTAGATATGTCCATAGAATGAAATCTATGTATTTTTATTTTTTTTAAAGTTTTGTTTTACAAAGTTTTAAGTTTAAAGTTTACATATAAACAAACTGATCCCAGTCTCTTCCACACAGTGTTGCCTACAGCTTGTTAATTAAACACTGGTATTGGTTTGTACTATGAGCCAAAACCCAGAGCTTGCGTATCGGTTTCAGGGCTGAAGAAGTCAGATCAGTGCATTCCTACTTCTGTCAATATAAAGTACAAGAACTGAAAGATAAATGGGGCCCAATCAGAATAAGATGCTGGCTGCTTCATTCTGTACAAAGGTATTCAGCTGGGACCTATTACTGCATGAGTAGTACCGTTTACCGAATCAAGAAGTATTGTGTTTTTGTCAGTTATATGTCTTAATAAGTCACATAAAGGCATTAAATATACAGCATTGCAATTCAAAAAGACTGTGGGAATATCTAGGAGTGTGACGTCCCTGAACATGGAGATTTTTGTCAAAAACCAGCTGAATAATAACAGCAATTCACCAAGAAACTCTTATTATGCTGCTGTTTCAAAAGAAAATCCTTATGCTTCTCACAGGAAACACGCAGTGCTTCCAAAATAGGTCTGGGTTCATAGTGAAGTGGGCTCGACACTGAGCCAACTTTCAACTTCAAAAGATTTGTCTCTCACCCTCTGTCATTCATGTGAACACGCACACATGAACAACAAACTGCCCTCTTAAATTAATTAAAAGAGATAATGACAGCACCGGCCTGAATGCCAAATTACCTCCCTCTTTTGTTGTGTTCAGGCCGGCCGAGTTTCCCTTTTAACTCCCTGTGAGAAAAAAGTGAGGGTTCAAAAAGCTCTGATGCAGACTTGAAAGACGTGACATGTTTCATGCTACGTGCGATTATGTGTGTGTTCGATATGATTTCTATGCCGGGTGCATATTTGTGGGTGGATAGGTTGTGTGTGTGTGTGTGTGTGTGTGTGTGT
>JAQNCA010000004.1:14951197-14967571 GCA_029783725.1 Acanthurus tractus | reverse complement strand
TGTTCGATATGATTTCTATGCCGGGTGCATATTTGTGGGTGGATAGGTTGTGTGTGTGTGTGTGTGTGTGTGTGTGTGTGTGTGTGTGTGTGTGTCTGTGTGTGTCTGTGTGTGTAAGTGTGTGTGCCTCACTGTGTACAAACGAGTGGGTGGTAAGTGCATGCATGGGAATGCGCTTCTGTCTGTCAGTGTGAGGTTGTGTGTACACACAAACATCTATTTGCCTTTCCAGGTCTCGTCTTGAATGTACATCGGCTGAATTTGACCTTTCACAATCGTCCAGAGCTCCAAACAGGCAAAAGATCATGAAAACTGTGACAGAGATCAATTTTCTCATTTCCCCTCTTATTCTCCCCGGAGTTTTCTGCTCGGCCCTTTTCTCTCTGGCCTAAAACAGAATTAATTGACCTCTTGTGTCGAGAAACTTCGGTGCTGAAAACTTTACCCTTTCATCAAAAGTATAATGAAGTGACTGATAATTAATTAATACAGACCTCCCCTGTGTTAATACGACAGGCCTTAGCCAAGTAGATAACGCTCATATCTGTATCTGTATTAGGAAGCCTCGCTTCAGTGCTTGCGATAATGTTCAGAGAAAACAGTAGGTGACTGCAGAAGCACAACACGCCTGTTGTAAATAAAACACAAGAAGCAGAGTTCTGCAGCCCTCAGCCCCTCTATGTTCTGCACTCTGACACCAGAATGACGTCTGTTCATCAGATAATTGATAATAAACACCAGAGGAAAAGCTCTGAAGAGGAACTCTGTACATGATTTGTCAGGTTTTTTTACAAAACAGTTTTATTGCCATTTTCTAAATTGTAGGAACCGAACACAACCTCATGCCTGCTTACAGCTAATGTCCAATATTCTTGTTATTTGGAATAAAAAAGACCCAAGCAATTTCACTGTTTAACTTCTGCGAGTAATGCAAAGAGAAAACTTGCAGTTTTTTCAGGAACATAGGAGGTTACACCGTTTCAACTTATGTTCTTGCACCTCAAAAGAAGCTTTAAATGTAAAAAATGACCCTCCAGTACGGCCCTATCAAGCACAGACCTAATCAGCATGCCAGATCAATTATAGAGACAATCCTTAGTGGCCCTAATTTAGTTTTGATTAGAATAATAAAAGCATATAACCTGTTACGAGTTCTCGTAAAATACAAGTATCCAGCTCATCCCCTGCTGATATTTTGCATTTGGCTTTAAACCAAGATAACAAATAAGCCATAAGTGCTTTTAACGTAAATGTGCTGAAATATCCCTTTCAAAACATCACTGCTAAATCAGTATCCATTAGTTGAGTGTAAGTATCATTCATTATGTTTATGAACCAGCCTTTGCTTATTTACTCGCCTTGGAGCTGCAAAAAACAAGAAGAGGATCTGCAGGAGCTTTATTTCCTCTTTTCTTAACAAACTGCCCAAAAACAGACAACTATTACAGGATAAACTTTTTTAAAAAACTTTTGCAACTATGGAGCCAATTTGTGCGTTTATAATCACGGTTACTTTTTTGTTTTTTTCCTCTAAAGGCAGGAAACAAACAATGTTTTGGAGGACAAACAGTGACTTTACATCTGTCTGTCTCTCCATGTCTGTTTGTCCCTCTTTGTTTGCTGTATCTGTCCTCAGCCATCCATCCACATCGAGGCTTTGCAGCAGTTTGCAACCCAAACAAGCTTTCCCACCACAGGCCATGTGACTGCATTTACTTAAACTTCTATTTCGACTTTATCATCACGGTCAGGTTGAAGAAGCAAAAGTTCAGCATTTAGACAATACCAGTTTTCAAAAAACATAAAACTTGTTACAAGCACTCTTAAAATGTGTGTATCCAGCTCACCACTCGATAATACTTGGCATTTGGCTTAAAACCAAGACAATTAACAAATAGAACATAATAGTATTTATGATTTTTTTGATCCATTTTCTTGGTTTTAAGCCAAATGCAAAAAAATTGCTGAAATGTCCCCAAAATTTAAAATATCACTGTTAAATCAGTATCCATGAAGGGGAAAAAATGTTATGCAGTGCAGTCAGTTTTCCTTGGCACCTTACACAGTCAAACTGTGTATGGGGACTGGTTAGTGGTTTTTAATAACGCCCCTGTGAAACTGTATGCATTAATGATGAGCTCAAGCCATCTCTCCTCCTCCCTCAGCTGTTCATTTAGTGAAAGAGGATAAACAAACCACAGTCAGACTTCACATGTGACCTTTCAAACTTCAGCTCTGTGTCACCTGTGTAACTGTCACTCTGTCTCATTGAACACTGGGTGATATTTTCAGCAGCAGGTGAACCTTTTGCTGAGGGAGACATTACAAGATTCAACACAAGTGTTTTTAATACCGGTGTCATTTTCAGAGATTCAGTCACTTTTCCACTTGGCTTCATCCAAACTTCCTGAATGCCTCGGGGGCTGATTGATAGTTCTATTTTTTTTTTTTTTTTTTTTTCTACTGAGAGCAATTCAAACCATTTCGAGTCGCGCAAAATCTGGACTCAAGGACGGTCAGGCAAGGAGTCCTGGAAGTGAATTACAACAAATTTTCTGAGAGTAACCTTTCTAAATTCAGGGCACAAGTAGCAGCTGTCAGTAGGTGAAATAATCCCTCACACACTTATCAAAGCCAGCTTAATAGATCCCCATGCACACACAGACAAATCTCTCTCAGCCGTCAATCAGGTGCCACGAGGAGGAAAGCAATAAGCATACAAATGAAATGTTTTACACATAAGGTTTTTGTTTTTTCCCTATTTCCTCACAGCGGGGTTGTGAAGTCAAAAAACAAAACTTGTGTATTTCCCTGCTCTGCTACACCGCAGCTGATGACTTCACAGTAACATCCTAAACCAATATGTAAACTGCACGCTCAGCAGCTTTGCTCGCAAGAGCAAGAGGCCATGCCTGTCCTGAAGACTGAAACAGCAAGTAGGTGGAAGTTGCAACAAAATTGCCTGCCACGAGAGATGCCAATTTCCTGATGGGTTTCAAAACAGCAGCCGAGAAAGATTTTTTTTTTTTTCCTTACACCTGAATACTTGCTGTTACCCCTGCACACTTTTTCCTCTCTCATCTTATAAAGAAGATGTTGTTGTTTATTTAATCATATAACTGCAAAAAGTGTTCCAGCTTACAAACATGATCTATTTTGGTTAGATCATAAGGTGTCACGGCACAAGAAGCAGACAAGGCTTTTAAGTGAAGGACATTTGAAAAGGCAAAAAAAAGCTCTTTTTTTCTTTCTGTACTGTTTTTCACTTCAGCCATCCATCCACACTGAGGCTTTGCAGCAGTTGGCTATTCCACCAATGTTTCCTAATACAGTGCAGCTTCATCTTGTACAACAGCAAAAGTGTTGCAACTTTAAAGTTGAATTTATATTTTGTCTTGCAGCAATTTTCTTGTTGCCCTGCTGGGTTTGCTGCTTTTTTTTAAGTCAAAACTCCACACTTAAAGACTTCTGACAAAATATTTCACCTAAAACATTAAAAAAATTAAGTTAAACAATGGCTGTGGTCTGAATTATGTTTCCTTTACAGTTACAAAATATAGAGATTCCTCAATGAGGAAAATGTTGGTTTTTTTTTTATTACAGTTGCAAAAACACAAATCCTTTTCCACACTAGTAGCTTTGAAGTGTTGGTCTGCTCACAGTTTTTTTTAGCGAGCATAAAGCAAACATCTCATAATCAACCTACAAAAAAGGTGAAGCGGTCAGTCCAGTTTCCTGCCAAAAAAAAAAAAAAAAAAACCCAAGCAGAGAACAAAGGCACATTGTGGCTTTGTAACACTTAATACATGCTCAGGAAGAGAAGTGGTTGAATGGCCAAAAGAGTTGGCAGCTGTGCAACCCCATGAAATGATTGCACACCTGTGTGTTCTGCGAGTGTTTTCATGTTCTTGAGAGCGTCACATCCACAGCCTCCACCTGAGGGGCTGCAACAACAGCAATAAACAATAGAGGGTATTTGTGTTAGAAACACTCCAACACATCTGTTCAGCTTACACACACACACACACACACACACACACATGCTGGTAAAAAAAAAAAAAGAACAAGCTTTCAGCAGAAGCAATCTTGCAGCCGACTGTATTTTGCTGTCATATCATATGTGATGAATGCAAGATGCCTCGGAAAATTTCTGAGACCTTGAACTCAAAGAGCAGCGAGCAAAGAAGTTCTGATGAGGAAGTGGCCCCACAGGAGAAGTGAATTCAACTCCTATGTACTAGAGCTGGTATTTGACTGTGGGAAAGCTATTCAGGGAGCTAATATGCAATAGACTTGACTCTTTAACCCTGTGTAAATCTGCGACTGATACTGTGGATATACTTCTCTACATAGATACCAGCTGTATTGATAAAAAAAAAAAAAGGCTTATGGGGAGCTAAATCCCTGCGCTCATCCATTAATAGCAGACTTTCTCTCTCTTTTTGAATCCCAAGCAACTCTCACCTTCAGGGAATGTGATGCTTCAATTGATAACATTCATCTCTGCAGGGAGCTGATTGAAAGTGTGTCTTAAAAACACTTCTCTGTACACTAACAAGCGTCTATTTTTCGCCCGCTGTTGACGTGTGCAGACATACGCCGTCGTTTTCATACATAATTCGAGCCATCTGTCATCAGCTGCATGTTCAAAACAAAGGCTCATGCTGTGCGGTAGCAAGCGAAACGCCTATTAAACATCACCACTTGACCACCGGTGATCCTCACTCATTAAAGCACAGGGTGAACTGTGCGGGACTGGAGGAACCTTTCTGAAATCAAAACAAAGAGCCTCCTGACACGGCGGGGTCACCGGCTCAAAGTGTGTCTTGGCGCTCTGTAAACAGAGCGCGCCCTCAGGTCAGGCCAACAGAACAGATGCAACCATTACTGCGTCTGGGTGTGCCACAACCTCACATAAATATCCCCACTGCACCACGGCCAGACAGGAGAGTGTGCACAAAACGCATGAGCTGCAGTAACGTTCAGACCTAAATGTCTTGGGTTTTTTTTTTTTTTCTTACTCATGCACTAACCTGTGCACACACACACACACACACACACACACATACAAAAACACAGTGTTGCTGCAATTGCCAATGTTTCCAGAGTAATCACTGAAGCTCGTTTCTGTCTCTGCTCTCGTCCCTGTTGCCTCCAAACTATTTTAATTCAGTTATTAATCTCACATACCAAGGCTTAGGTAATGACATATGTTCAACAACACTCCACACTGCAATACACTGTAGCAGGAGACTGGGAGGGGAAAAATAGCTCCAGCGGCTGTGTGCGTTGTGTCTGTTTGTGCTCCGCTGAGGAACAAAGGGACAATGCAGCTGCCTCGTCATTTGCTCACTCATGTTGCTTGCTGTCTGACAATGTTCGTGAACAATGACAATGCGCAGATCCAATGAGGTGCCGTGGGATTCACAAAGCTGTATCGCACTCTGCGCTCTGTGGCTGATCTTTGATTTTTGAATACATGACAGAGGCTCTGGGCACAGTGGATTCAGCTGGATATTGATTTCTGTGACAATGCAGCTCTGTCGCAATTTAAGCATACCGAGGTGAAGATAAAGCTATTATTAATAGATTAGTAGGCTTGATAAAGGTATAGGATAGGATAAAGGCATCCCAGCAATAACTGTTTTATTGGATCGAGCCACAAAAAAGTTAAAATTCCTAAAAACTCTTGATCTGTTCGAAATGTGAGGTACATAGAGACCTTTATGAGGCACAAAGCTACTCCATTAATCTAGGAAGTGTGCTCAGATCCAGCTGAGGTTGGCTGGATAGCTGATCGTTGTGGTTCTGTGATGGATTGTGTGTATACTGTGTTCCCTCGGCTAGTGGAGGTGCTCCCCAGCCAAGCAAGCCCCAGTGGCACGCAGCCATCAGAAATTAACTCTGCGCCCGACATTTTTCTGCCCGGACATGGATCTGCAGATCCATTCTGGTCAACATAACACACAGTCTGGGCTGGGAGGAGAAGCGTGTGGTGTGACTCGCCGTTCTGTCTTGTAAGGATGCTTGGCGTAGTTTAACCACGGGGCAGCATGTATGTCCCCATCCAGCTGCTTCCTAATGTCTGCCTGAGATAAAATATACACCATAAACCATAAACCATCTACATACACCATTTGGTTGGACCACCAGATTAAGAGCCAACACTGTGTAGCTTTTTTGGCTCTTTACTTGCTTTTCATTTGATTATTTAACATGAAATTTCTTGCCTTAAGTATTTAGTGATAATATACATGTTCACACTTTTGTTTTCAGTTGCTTTTTAAGTGCAATTTCTTTCAAACCTCTAAATGCAATTTTAATGTTTTTCTTAATGTCTGATTTTAATGTATTTCTATTCCCCTGTAAAGCACTTTGAATTGCCTTGTGTCTAAACCATATTTTATAAATAACTTGTCTTGCTGTGTCCCCAGATTGCCTGATTTCATGAACTTGAAAGTGTTACTTTATCAGTGCTGTGTTCATTTTTGCAAGTTTAAGAATTGCAATACTTATCTTTTATGATTTTAAATCAATACTCCAAAACCCTTTTTCAATTGATTTCTTTTTTTTATTATTATTATTGTTAATACCAATATGGTTTTTAAAATCACTGCATGGACAGAATGATGTGAGTAAACATGTCAGCACCTTCAGATTTAATCATTCTGCTTTTCTTGGAGCAAAGATGAAGGTGAAGAAGAGAAGACGAGTCCTTATCAGGAAACTCTGATCAGTTGAAGAAAATAACAGGGTCCATTGCCATTTCATTTCAAAAGACCTGCATCAGCGTTGTAGATAACTATTAACAGGGTTTCTGCGACGGAGAGGATGATTTCCACTGCTGGAGACAAATGTTTGCAAAAGCTCAGCATCATCAAGTCATATTTCATCAACACCTGCTGGCCTAACTGCCCGTTATTATTCATGCTGCAGGTTAGTGGACTGGTGTGGACGGTTTGGCACACAAAGCACTGGAGTAAGGCTCTGAAAATAGTGCACTCATATCTTTTCATTAAATTAAAAATCAATTCAGAATTGTTGATGTATACTATCAAATGGCTTAATGACTGTGGATGGGCAATTTCATCAAAATAATTAATAACAACTTTGATGAATAAGTCATTAGGCAGCCGCCAACTTCAGTCACAACAAGTTCAATTGCTAATTTAGATTTAAATTTGATTCCCTGTGAATAAATTGATCATTGTGAATCATCAGCAACAGTTGGCAGGACAGTTGTTGGTGCGGGAGCCCCTGACAGCAGCCTTGTCACCTCTAAGCATTCGGGTAATGTGCTGTATTCTCCCCAGCAGCAGGGGCGAATTACAAACACTAATCAAAAGCACGCTCTTAACATGCTGCTGATGAAGGCAACCTGCTTTGGGGCAACGACTGTTTGATTTAGGCAAATGTTATGGCTGTTTAAATATCCAATACAATTTGTATTCACCATTCACACAACCCTAAAAAACAGGCAAAAAGGAAAAAAAAAAAATGTAGGCGGAGAGGAGAAGAGTGAGGGAATTTGCTTGCAACGCCTCAGTGCTTGACGTTTGTTGAATCAATGAGATAAACATAAGGGCTCTGAATGTCAGAGTTTACATCTACAAGATTGAAGACTTAAATTTGGTCACTGGCGACTGCTCTTAGGGAATATTCTATTTAAAAAGGTCAGCACCAGCCTTCCACATACTGAATAACTAAACGTCTGGATCCCTGTGTGGCTGCTGCATCCTGTATTAAAAGGATGCAATTGTTTCAAATGTACTTGAATTTTTTTAATGAAAAGCAACCATTTCTAGACATTAAAGATGGCTGCTACATCAACCATATTGTCTGTTACCAGTTGCAATTCTTTTATTTTCAACAACCGACTGAATTGTCTTCAAACAAAAAACTTTTAATTCATAAAGTCTCACTGATAAGTACAATTCTCTCCATCAATGACTGCCTTAACTGGCCCAAAACATTCATGGGGATGTTATTAAAAGTCAACAATTAATTTTCTGCTTATTCAATCCTGTGATTCAATCACACCCAAACAAAGAAGATTAGCTAAACACTTGGCTTCGGTGCTCACTTATTCATACAAGTCTTTGCCAGGGTCCTTGCTGAGGTCTGATGTTGGGACTGCAGCTTCAGAAGGAACCCTGGCTGCCTTATGGATGGGTCTCTGGCTGGGATTAGACTTACAACAGAAGACCAGGTGGCAGTGCAGTAGGAGGCTCTTGGCAGGAGGAGGTTTTGTGAAACTGGAGGGGAGGAGAATTTTATCCTGTTGGCTGAGGGAGCCGTTTCTCACCCCCTGGTTACAAGCCGAGCACCCTTCTGCCAGAACATGCCTGTGGCGTGTGGGACTTTCATCGAGTCTCGAAGGAAGACACTGAACTTCAGAGTATCTGTCTACTGATGCTCTATAAGAGTCGCTTTATCAGAGAAGCTTTATTATTTATTTTCTATTTCAGATGGCAATGATTTTACTGATATATCTCAAAATTATGCTTAAAAATACCACAAGGAACTTTTAGCTAGCTTTAGAACAGTCTCAAACTCATGATGCCACTTTATGGCTTGTATAAGCAAAAATAGCCTACCAATGAGAATACTGGCTATTTCTACGAAGAAATTCTTAATTTGATAAATGTTTTTTACTAGATTGCATACCAAAAAACGAAAAAACTATGTTTTATGGTGCAGTGCTGAGGATGAATTATGTTGCCTGGGGAAAGAAGCTGCTCTGTAGTCTGGTGGTACAGCAGCAGAAACTACTGTACTGCCAAAAGGCAGAACAACTGGATTATAAAGTAACAGTTTTGTTGACCTTGCTACAAAGCTATGTATATCTTGCTGTTGGCTTATAATTATTATGAAAGCATAGGAACTGCAAGCTAGGTGTATAAACATTCAAGTTAAATTTGTTTAAGCATTACAGTATTACAGCCATTAATCTTACATGGACACAGAGAGACACACTACATGACCTCACTTTCTTAAAAACAGCAAAACCCGCTGAGTTTCTAAAAAGAAAAATAATACTAAAATATGCTGCGTCTTCGTATTACTCGTTATGAGAGTATATACCCCAGTTAATATGCCTGAATAAGTGTTTGTGGATCTACACAGAAATCTCTTTAAACAGGTGGGTGGTCAAATGTAAAAAAATAACCCCTCTGCTGCACAGCATGTGATAGCCGCAGCTATTGTTTTGGAGTAAATAATAAGAAGTATTCAGCACTTAGCACGAACTGCAACAACTGTGTCCAAACAGAGGAGACAAACTGAAAAACTGAAGGAAAAACACATCACGTTACAGGTGATACTGGCTGACTTAAAAATATAGACACCTTCAGGGTGAAAGAAAAGTAACTAACATTTTACAGACTATATTTTTACACATATGCTGATAAAATGTACAGTACCTATTTTTACAATGAAACCAGAATTCACTGTCATGTACCCTCAACACGTGCTGTGCTCACAGTGGTGCCTTCATGTGAACATGTCAGAGAATGTGCCCTCATATTTGCAAGGGACGAGAACATGGCACGTTTCACATTGGCTCTGGTTTGCAGACAAGAGAGGAAATTGGTCTGCTAAATGAGATTGGGTGTAGGCTATGGGTGGAGGGGGGCAGGAGACATGAGTTTGAGTGAAATCCTCTTTAAAAAGACTGGAGGAAGATAGTCTGCGACAAGGCTGACTGAGAACAGACCTAACCCAGCAAATTAGGAGGAACAGCAACCTAAGTGAGCATTGCCCCTGCCCAGACACTGACTCAGGCAGAAATGCCTCTGATAATAGGTTAAAAAAAAAATACACACAACAAAATAGGTCTCAAATGAGATGCATCCAATGAGTAATACAGTCTAAATCCAAGCACTGTCTGCCTCCAACTCTTTTTCTTTTTTGTTCCTTTCTTTTCCCTCCTCCAGACAACAACAGAAACGTATTTCTCTCTGATTTCAAAGCTTGTGAAGACATTTTTTTTTTTTTTAAATTTCCTCTGAGAATTTATTCAGCAGTCAGAAGTCTGTCCAAACCGTTGCGAAGCAGTCTTAACCCTTCCATGTGTGGTGTGTCCTGAAAAATCCCCTGTTTGAATCACTTGCACAACTGTTGTTCCCGAACTTCACTTGGACAGATTCCCGTGGATCAGGCTAATCTTGTCACATGTTCCGTTTCTCTGGTTCGACTAGTTTAATAATTTTTCTGTTGTAATAAAAAAAAAACTGTCGTGATAATTCATGTGTAAGAAAAGGGAAGATGATCTAACGGTTGAAATAAACCCCTCATGAAAACTGTAATCACAGCAGCATCGATGATGACAACATGGCAATTAGATTGCTTGGAAATAAGAATTACTGCACTAATAACCACAGCTTTGTAGTCACAGAATGTTACAGTGTTTCTATCTTTGCTATCAACACACACAAGCCTACTGAGATAAAAAAAAAAATATAAACTTGTGGTGAAATATCACTTGCCAACAGCTTCCAATCAGTTGTGCCAACTGAGGACAATTATTAGACCCATAATGAGTTCATTAGGATAATGAAAGAGCCAAGGCTGATTTTCTATTCTGCATCTTAAACCCTTGTATTAGGTTCTCCACCAGCAATTTAGATTAGCGAACCCCAAACACAGACTCAAAAAATGCGTTGAGCAGATAAGACATTGCTGTCGCTGAACATACAGAGGTTACTAAAACACTTGCGTCCAAAATAAAGGCTGTTCAGAGCAGCTGGAGGAATGTAAATGAATGATCTGGACTAATACAGCAAAGTCTATTTGGAAAGTGACACATTTCATTTTGCTGGGGCTAATTTCAGAAGAATACTTCAGAGTAGCACGGCCAAGTTTCATGGTAACAGGCTGAAAAAATATAGGATTGAGGACGTTTTTGTTTTTCAGAGAAAACTATCCTGAGCCCTGAGCCACACTGAGAAGCAGCTCAGCTCTGTTATTGGAATATTTTAAGATTTTATGATACTAAGATTTTTTTTTTTTTGTTAAACTCTTCACAGAATTTTCCCACTAAAATGTCCGTGTAACTGTTAAAATCTTCCAGATGGCAAACATTTTCTGCTGGAGTAAAAGGGAGCTGAGAGTCTTGATGCAGCAGCTCGGTCAGCCATGTTATTTAGTAAAAAAAAAACAAAAAAAAACACTTAATTTACCCAGAATTCATGGTGAATTACTTCTACTTAAGAAAGCCATGAATTTAACAGCTTTGTGCAACAGATGGATTTTAAACTCCATAAGCAGTCTGACTAGGCTTTTCGTAGGATCTGAGGCAGCCCAGACATCCTTCGAGGGCCGCACTAAATTATTGAACACATATCACACTAACCTCTAACACCGCGACTGCAACTGCTTCTCTTTGGTCTGATGTCAGATGGGAGTGATGAAGATGATGATGATGATGATGATGATGCTACTCACAGGTGGTTTTCCAGGTTCAGTCAGTCTTAAGCAGAACCGAGTCTTTGGAGAAAATTGACTATAGTAGGTTGTCCCAAACTTCAGTGTGTTATTATCGAGTCTGGGGAAAATCCTCACAGCATACATAGAGTTTAAACAACTAGAGCAGAGGGAGGTTGTTGTATCTTGCTGTTTAAACTCTGTGTGTGTGCTCTTCGTTACTCTGCATCTCATCTCCGCTCCATCCATGTGGAGGACATTTAGCTTTAAAAAAAATTGCTGTCTCAAAACCTTGAGATTAGCCTTTTTCATCACTGCCACCGTGCCACCACAAACTCAGCCCACCTGCCTCGTTTTTATCTCCACAAAAGCAACAAAAACATTCTGCATCTACTTTTCTTCTCTTGACAGTCGCCGTGATTCATATCATCGAAGACAAATAACTCTTTTGTGCGTGGAACATTTAATTGGTATCTTGAGACATTTTTTTTGTATTTCTGATTAACTTTTGGGCTCCGGTTTAAACCCTAAAGACTTAAGGAAATATAACAGTTATGATTTATTGTGTTTTTCTTAACTTTCTCTCGCAGTCAGCATCAAGTGTCGTTCATCATTTGATTCAGGAGGACCTTCAGCTTCAGCCTTGACTATTTTAAAGGCCTAATTTTACATTTGATTTGTTTGAGAATGGATTGGCTGAACCCTAACACTAACACTTGGCAATTCACAGCCTTTTTATACAACATTATCCCAGGCAACATATATGATACCACTGAAAAGCTGAGGAACTGCAGTCAACGTGACCTTGATTACTTGAGTGATTGAAAAGTAATTAAACATTAAAACTGATAACAGTTTTAAGCAACTTGCGGTTGTCCAGATCTTTGAGGGTAAAATGATCAACTCCACCCACGTTTACTCTGTTCAAGCTGGTTGAAGTTACGTTTGAAATAATGTGATGCCACAAAACTCTACAGACCAGTGAGAATGACAACACAGTAAGTTGTCCCACTCGACAGATGCCCGGCTGCACTGGTCCTAAAATTACAGCACTCAAGCAAAAAGGGCAACAAGTCCTTCACTTTTTACTCAAAATGGATTTGGAAACTCTGAAAATAAACCTTCAGATCAAAAAAAAAGACGGTACTTTAACCTCTCAGTTATTTGTTTATTTCTAATCCAAATAGACTGAAATGCAGAAAAACAAATGAAAATGTGTCGCCATCAAAATACATATGCGCCACACTGTAAACCGGATGCTAGTGTGTAAGTGCCAATTACGATATGACTAAGCCAGTAATAGCTGCCCAGGCTGGAGAAAACACCAAAAAATAACCTGGTAAAAACACAGAGCTGCTGGTAAGATCCACGGTGTGAGTCATATTTTGTTTAATCTTTTCAAAAATGCAGCACACACATGTCCGGCGCCCATCTTACGTGTCGACGGTAAACAAAGGTGTTGCTTTGGGACGGCGATAAAAGCATGACAAAAACAGAATGGCAATGAATCACTGATTAGTCATTTGCGGCGCAAACCCATAGATTCATGATGGTGGCCGTTACTTATCCCCGGCTTGAAGCATGGGGATGAGGTCGCCCTCCCGTCATTAGCCTCTGCGAAATAAGCACCACCTTTCAGCGAGAAGTTTGAAACAGCAGTCGGCAGCAGAACAGATAATAAAGCATGGACATGGCTATCTGCTTTAATTTATATGCAGGCAGACAGTGATCTGCCTCCGGCGTGTTAGGCCTGACTAAGCAGAGTGAGTGAGACATTGACTTGTCTTCAGAGATTCTTCCCACGACCCACTGAAGAGAAACGCGTCTCCTCCGGCTCTGAGCATCGGCAGCACTGACGTATGGAGACTCTAACGTCCATGCAGGAGCATTTTTAACATGATCCTGAATGAACCTTGGAGTTAACATATGGTATTGGCTTGTAGAGTAAACAGGAGTTTCTATAAAGACTCTCAACAACTGCAGCAATATCAAAAGACTATATCCGGGGGAACATGTAGCCTAAAACCAACCATTAGGGAGAGCTAGTTCAGCTACCAAAGCAGCAGTTTCTTAATAACAATTACTGTTTTAAGTGTTCAGTGTGCAGTGTCTTCAAAAAGGAATGTTCCCCCGTGGCTGTCACACGTAGGGACTCTAAAAGACTTCATCTGCAGATATGAGAGCGACGGAGGCACAGACGGAGAGGGAAGATGGAGATGAAACGAGGAGGGGTTGAGGAACACATGAGGACACAGTAAGAGAGACATAGAGATTCCCTTTGCTCTCCCAGGGTACATAAATTATCCGACTGCTGCATTTGTTAAATGCAAATAGGATACTGTAAATGCAGTGCTACGTTTCTATTGTAAATACTGAATTCTCAAGCATGCATCACTGTCTTATGTGAGAAACATTTAAAACACAGCTTTTCAAAGCATTGGCATTTATAGCCGAAGGAGCTGAGAATGATCTATTTCAAAACAGCTTATAAACAAACACAGAATACAAACAGGGCATAAACTGATATTTGAGATAAATAATAAATGAATAATATTAATATTAATGGATATTTAATATGCACTTCAAATAGTATGATGCTAATCTGTTTGTTAAGGTGACATTTTAACAAATTATTCCTGTTTTCAAAGCAGCCACAGCTGTGGATTGTGTTGTATTAGAGAAACTTAGAATCAGCAGCAGCAAAAGATGTACTAATCCACAGATACAGAGGCAGACACTGGAGACAGGAAGGTACGAACTGTGCTGCAGAGTGGAGACACTTTGAGATAAGCACAGTTACAGAAAATGCAAACTAGATGAGTCACCACTCCTCCTCGCACGTATCAGAACAACACATTTCAGGTAAGGTCATTACAATTACAGATAACAATACAGTGCCTGAATTCAGCGCTGTGTTAACTGTGCGCTTGTGTTTTACTATCTCTTGCAGGTTTGCAGCTCTGTCAATGCCCTCTCCATAACCCCTCCAGCTCACTTAGGGAGAGCTTTGGTCCCTGTTTAATGCAACGCAGTTGAAACCGCTGCAAATCTAAAGACTGTCATGGTAGAAATGCAGGCACCATCTGATTCCTGGTACTTTCTCACTATTTAGCAGGAGTGCAAGCTGAGAGAACACCTGCATTTCTGGCTGTGGTCTGCAAATAATACAATGCCCACTTTCGATTGCCCTCCATTAAAATCCACAGGTGGCATGTGGGCTTCCAATCCGAGCCATTAATAAATGAGAGCCCATTGTCATTTTGAATTACATAAAACTCCGAACTGAGCCCGAGTCACATTTGGATATCCATGACAACAGTCAATTTAACACTTCTGAAGGGTGTGACTGTGAATACAAACTTGGCATTTCAGCATCCACGCTGACACAGCCCAGCACCTTAAAAAGAAACAAAACAAAACAAACAAGCAAACACACACACACACAGAGGTGGAAGCTTTACATCCCAAAAATGTGTTTATGGCGAGGAATCATCTCCCTAGTGAAACCATTATTTTATACCCTCCAGTTTTCACAGTCATAATGAGTCTCTGGGGAGAACAGGGTAATAACAAGCATCGAACTCGAAACACAAAGGATGACAGAAAAGGACAATAAATTGGGACTTGTTACAGCAGTCAAATTGGGTATCAATAACTGCACAAGTGTAAAAAAGGAAAGCTCATACAGCTGCGGTCCGTGTTGTTGTAGTGCTCCCTGTCAGAAATGTGAACGTACAGTCACTGCAGGAGGCTGTCGCTTTGTAAAAAACAAGAATGAGTAACAACTAAGATATAAATCACACACGCACCAGTTTAAATGCAGCTGAAAAAAAAGTGTGTGGCCAGTTTTTACACATTAAGACATGCAAGGGGAAAATTGTTTCTGCGAGGCAGTGGGTACAACAAAAACTACAATTCAGCTAATTTAATGCTTACAACCACAGATGATTACAATTTGTCATTTCTAAGCAAATCATATCTTATATTTTCTGCACTGCTTTAAGATTTTCAGAAAAAAAATGTAATGTCGTACTGAACATGTAACACAGCCAATCTTAGTACAGAGATCATGACAGAGGTGAAGAGGCTGATGAAGGCGTAGATGAGGGAAGCTACTGTTGTTGGACTGGTTTTCTGAGTCTCGTGTTTTTGCACTTTGCTGTACGTTTGGCTGTGTTAGCGAAGTTATTGATTCTTTAGTTTTTAATCCTAAACCAAGTCAGCCCACCAATTGCAAATCCTTCAGCTGGTCAGAAAAATGCATGTACACAGCTGTCAGTGGGTGCAGAGGGTTAGGGCACGATTTGTATTTATAGCAGAGCGAATGAGTGCAATGAGGGAATTGCACTCTAAAACTGAAGAAACATAATGTTGATTTTATAATACTGATACTTAAAGATTAAGGAAAGGTGGCTGAAATATTTTCTTTAAGTGGAATTACCATTTAGGATAACCTTTTCTGATGAGTTTTTCTTCTTTAAAAAAAATCCCAGAAGAAAATCAATAAGTGCTCATGCTCCCATATTGATTCTTTTGAGTGAAGAGTGCAATCTTCAGTATATTGCAATGTCCACTGATCCAATATATTGATCAGCAGGGTAATGAGATGTAATTTTTCCGTCCGAATGGTCAAATGTGGGTGATCCATACGGAGCAAAATCAAAGGCTAAGGAGAACACGGGTTTGTCAGGGTGAAGCTGGCACTGCTCCACATGTGAACACTGCTGTTGCACCTTTAAGAGCTGGTTAGATGAGTTGGGTAATTGTGCTGAACGTAGAGTAATGCAATCCGTGATAACAGCTAGGAGCATGCCTCGCAGATGAATGCCATGGCAACAGACTGGCCCAAGGTAGCAAGGGTCTCGATTTTATTTCAGTTCACACACACACACACACACACACACACACACACACACACACACACACACACACACACACACACACACACAC
>JAQNCA010000004.1:14917797-14935127 GCA_029783725.1 Acanthurus tractus | reverse complement strand
CTATTGTTGCCAAAGATGTGTTGCTAACACCAGAGCAAAAAGCTCTAAAATGAAAATTTAACCTGATTTGATAAGTAAACAACTCACTCAAGTAACACAAAGCACAGCAACATTGTTGCCATTCTAACTATGTGGAGCTGAACAATGTTGGATATCAAGAAATGCATTTTAATTGCTACAGTCCAGCAAAAATTCCTATGACATGCAAAAGGCCTTTGTATGATGCCCAAAGACAGTGGAAAGCACCACAAAGGACAAACCCCCCTGTTAGAAACTGAACTCTAAACTACAACAGTGGACACATCATGACGTTGAAGGAGGAGCAGCATCAATGAAACTCCGCACTGAGCTGAGCAGCTAAAGTAAAAGAGAGCGCAAACAGAAGCTAACAACAGATTAGACTTCAAGTGTGATCCTTTACAATACTCCCAACCTCTTAGCACATTGTTCTTTCATGTTTAGCAGCTTACACTTTCACAATGCAACCAAACTTAAGAATATGATTCAAACCGTCTGAGCTGAAATGTGTTCAGTTAGATTGGTGAATAATGTTCATGACCCTTTTTGACCTTATTTTATCAGACATTTTCTTTTTATTTCCAACAAAAATGCTAAAAAGCTCTTCTGTCAAGGTTTGAATCTCTTCTTTCAATAAAAGCAAAATGATAACACTAACATTTGTAACTAACTCAAGTGTGGTTATCTTCACAAAAAATGAAAACCTACAATATTTGTATGCAAGACTGTGAAACATCTGGCACATTTAGCAGCTGCAGAGTATTATCTGCGAGTATCGAGCTATCTTTTTTTTTCTATTAAGCTACAAACCAAGCAAAACGTTCCATGTAGCCTTTGGCAATATGTTCATATGAAAGGCAGCAAATAAACAGAACAGATAGCATTTTTCTTTTCCTGTGACTGTCAGACAGACGTAAGCAGAGCAGCAGATGTGCACACACACTCACCTTTTTTCCATCTTCTTTTCACAGTTAATACAAGCAAGCGGCAGAAATCTTCCTGACAAAAGAGAGAAAGATGGCCTTCATAATACAGTCAACCAAATGCTTTAAGAGAAAAGGGCCTATTCATATGCAAGCTACTGCTCCATATCTGTTATGTGTTTGTGGAGAACTGAAATGAGAGGAGAAGGAGAAGAAGTCCAAGGCCTTGAACACAGTACTATGTAGACATTAGGTAGTAATTACATACCAAAACTGTAACACTAATATTTCATTCACCACAAATGCACTTTTTTATATATAGAAAAATAAATAAAAGCAGATATTTTACTAAATTAAAGAGAACATGACAAGCTGAGGGAAGTTTTACAGCAAAAAGCTTTTCATGTTTGACACAAAACGCAAATAAGATGGACGGGTTTTTACTGCTCACTGAAATATGTCATTTAGCTCAGGATGAATATGTATATTAATGCTTTAAATGAATGACTGCAACTTGCTTAAGGTCCTAAGTGATGAGTCAAGAGCTATTTAAAACCAAAAGGATTCCATGATGAAGCATTTATCACTTAGCATCGCTGCTTCCTTGACATTACATCAACACATCTCTGGTGTTTGGTTCAACACTGCGTTCAGTTCACTTCACCCTGCTGCATAACCAGCCCACTTGTAAGAAGACTGATATTACACTTTCTTACTTGTATCCTCTGCTATCAGAATGTTAAGGGATTATGAGATTATTTATGATGCAGATGCAAAATTGAATGAATCCTCAGAAGCATGTTTGAGGCCAGTACAACTAGGGCTGTAGGATATTTACTAATGATGGCAATAAATAATAAGCTGGTGATGGATAATTCATATTATTGGCGATTTATATAAGCTAACATGAAAGTTATGAAATAACAGCTAAAATTGACAAATTAATGTAAGCCAAAGTTGCTTGCATAAACCTAACAAGTACTCGTATTATCTACACATTCTGATATAGTTGGTGGCAGTACACACCTTTAAAGTTGTTTGCTTTAAGCCAATAAAACTCTGACAATAACAAGAACAACAAAAGGAATAAGATCACACCATTGTTACATTCATGACATCCAACTGCTGCTCCTGACTAACATCACAAACCGAAGACTGCAAAGCTAAACATGTTGTTGCTTTTGTTTCTGACGAAAACAGCATGACTGAAAGGTGCAATTCATGTTCCACAAATGTTTCATATCAGTATCAGCCATCAGAACCAGGTTGGTATCTGTTACTGGTATCAGCTGAAAAAAAAAAAAAAAAGATAAAAAAATCAGTCTTTATTATACAGTCTATTCTATGCAGAGTGTTTGTATCATAGTGATGAATAAGCTTCAAAAAGTGATTTTTTTTTGCCATTTAGAGACGTCTTCGTGATGAAAGGTATATTTTGAGTTCATTCCATTCAAATGCCTGATCTCATCAATCAAACTGATAAAACTTTTATCGAGGAGCAAGGAAATAACACACACACAAAACACACACGCACACACACATTCACTTCACAGACACCTAATGATGATGGATGCATCTTTGAATTGTGTTATTGTCTTAAACTTTAACTGATTCTTGTAATAATTGGTGGGAAATATCTCATGGATATAAACAGGAAAACATGTCAGAAAAATGGTCAAATGGTCAAAATCAGTAGACATTGACATGTTCAGTTATCAAATCCGGATGTAGTTGGTCCTCAAATATACTTTATAATAAATGTCTCCAACAATCACACACTGAGGGCTAACACAGATGTCAAACTTTTCATCTTAAATGAGACAAAAATATTAAATAACACACATGAAAAAAAGGCCTGGAGCAAAAATATGTTTACTCCAATTATCACCATAAAAATCTTATATTTATCAAGATGTTCTTCACATAAAAGCGTCCAGAATCAAATACAAGCTTCGTAATGTGAACACAACACTAAACAAACACATAGTCCCATTAGCGCAATCAGACACCATGGTAACACTAAATAAAACTGAAACACATAATGTGTCGAACATCAAGAGAGCAGACAAACCCACTGGGGGGCCATTAAGCCGTGTGCACTTATTGATGCAAAGTTATTTTAAATTATATAGTATCGGAAATTTATGAGTATCTGAATGTGACGAGAGGATATGTTCAGAATATGTCTAAACAATCATTTGCAAAGGAAACCAAAAACCAATCATAAGCACACAGTTGAATATGCCTATGCCTTGCAATTAGTGCAAATTAATAGTTTGTTTAAACACAAAACAGTTCATGCACTAAGTAGCTGAATACATCCTGAATTAAACTGATAGTGGCTTAACACAGCAGTCTACTATATTAGGAAGCTTTATGATTAGACAATATTAATGCAAATTCCCAAACATGTCTGCATTTTGTCCGACTGACACACTAAATAAGATGAAATGACCCTGGGCTTTTGAGACTGGGAATTTTAATCCAGCCTTGTTCATAATACCATACATTTTTAATAAGCACAGCCACTGAGCACTCCATCTGAAAATAATGCAGGCTTGCACACAGACGAAGAGTGAGTTTACTTAACAGTGAATATAACTGTAATTGTAGCTGTAAAGTGTTTTCCTGTAAATGTAGCAGTATCTAAATACACCCCTCGGTCTTATGAACGTTTATATGCTGCAAGCCATGCAGGAAAGATTGCAATTGATTACAGTGGAACCTACTACAGGCATGCAACTCCACAATAAGGGCTCATGAAACCTGAAAACTGGTGCAAGTGTGCCACCCAGTGGACTCAGCCGTCATGTGCAAGGGTGTAACTTTTAGATGGTGTTATTCAAGCTCAATTTATCACATAAATTGTAAACAGTGCAAAAAAAAAGAAAACAAAGAAAAAACAAAAAATGCTTAAATATCAACTAATGACCATTAGCTAACGTTTGATTCCTTCTCGCAATCATTATTAGTTTTATTCTACAGTTGAGTGTAAGTTTATCCTCTAAAACAAAGCAGCTGAGCTACATTAGTCACTAATTAACGCTCACTACATAAAAAGGTGCTCACGACCGCGACCACCAGGAAATTTATCCTTAAACAACTTAATACAGCTTCTGACTGACTTAACGTTGTCAGAGTTCACACATTTGACACATTAAAAATGACTAATGACATTTCAAAAAAGAAGGTGAAGAGTTCAAGTGAGAAAAGGGCGAAAAGAAAAGTAAAAAGGAGGGAGACTTACGCCATGTACATCTATAAAGTTTTGAAACAGGTGGGTTACAAAAAAGCGCTTTGCCTTTGTTTTCCTGTCTTGACAAATTGAATAACATTTTTTCCCCCTCTGTGTTCAAAGGTTCATCCGGACACGGGGATTTCAAGCCGAGCCATGAGCATCATGAACTCCTTCGTGAACGACCTGTTTGAGCGGATCGCCACGGAAGCGTCCCGGCTGGCTCAGTACAACAAGCGCTCCACCATCACCAGCAGAGAGGTGCAAACTGCGGTGAGGCTGCTGCTGCCCGGGGAGCTGGCCAAGCACGCCGTGTCTGAGGGCACCAAGGCCGTCACAAAGTACACCAGCTCCAAGTGAAGGCCTCGGTGCACTCCAGTTTATGTCACTGCTTTTTGACATCAGTGTTTTGTAAGCTGGTTGTTTCCATAAAAGCATAAAAATCTGATTACTTGTCTCTTGTCTTTCATCCTTTTTTTATTTTGAGGTCAAAAGTAGTAACATGACAGAATAAACCACTAGGTGGTGTAAATGTACATCTTTCCACTACAGGCATAATAAGCCGGTGTCCTTTGTAAACAGACCTACAAAATATCATGCATACAGGGGAATACGGCCAACTTTAGCTTATTGATGTCCTAATTTTAGCTTATAAAAAGCTTATTTTGTGCTTTTTCTCTAGAAATGTTCATATTCTACAGAAATACCTTAGGAAATGCTGTTTACTTAACTCAACTGTGCAGTATTCCAATAAAACACACGCATGAGGTCAATACCAACCTATTTGCTCACTACTATTTGATAAAACATAAGCTTTTATTATTTTTGACTGTCTTAAGCCTTCAGGGTTTTTGTAAGACACAGAAAGAAAATTAAAACAAGTCAGTCAAATTCTGAAAAAAACGATTATTCTCATGCATTCAAATCTAACATATTACAACTAACTCAGCACTGTCAGCATATCAGAGGCAGGTGTGAAGACGATCACAACAGCTTCAACTCTATAATGGGTATATATTTATTCATCTGTGGATGCCGATGTAAACATAACATCGCCAGAAGAGGGGTAACGTTATAACATTATTTTTTGATAGCAGACAACAGTAGGTCGATCATTCATTTAATGTTTTCATGTGTAGGTCAACCACAGAGTACACTATCTCTTCAGGAGACACATAACAAATCAGCTCCGACGGGAGGAAGCGGGAGGCCGCGACATTGAAAGGAAACCTGTTGATCACAAGCCGGAGCTCATTTAAAACCACAGACAAAAGCGTAGCTTTGGGGAGTCAATTGATCTCCTCTTGACTGTACATAACCTTTTATTCCAGACCATGCGGCTACGCAGTGTTTCAAATGTCTCTTGAAAATGATGGAAAAGACGCAAAAACCAAAGAAAACGATGATTGTACGACACTTACCGATGTATTAAAGACAACTCCAAAATTTCTTCAGGTCTCCATCCAGCTGCAACAAAACAAATAAACCACCTGAGACAAGTTTTAAAAAATCCCTTTCACGTGCTGCTGAAGTTGCTTCCGTTCAAAGAAAGATGTCAACCGGAAGTTATATTTCTTGCTTGTTTTGTAGCCCTCATTATAAGTAGTAAATAGATGGACTGTATGATGCAAGTGGTGTTTTACACTTTAACGTGTTTTTTGGAAATGCAAACCAAAATGATTGTTTCAGTTGATTAAAACATCATCATCAACACAATAACATTTCCTAGCAAATTTAAGTCCTTTTATGGTAGAAAAATCCCAACAAGCCATCTTCTGTTTTAAACAATCGCTTAGCTTGCAAGACCAATGCTCACACTGTCAACCTTACTGTTTTGCTCTGTGACTGTGATAATGGGTAATACATTAATGTTTTAAAGTAGTTCTTAGTTAGTATATTAGTTTAACAAGAACTTTGTCAAATGATTCTTATATATGTTGTCCAAGTTGTATGAACTATGTGTTGGTTGGCTGCAATAATGCCTTTTGGGGTCGATGTAAATTTCATGCTACTTGGCTGATTTTAGTTTCAATCACTGTTGTTGTTCATATGCAGTAATGTTAAACATCATATGGCACAAACACAAACTTCTCACCATTTTAGCCTGGCTCAGTGTAGCAAATGATTGTGTTAAGCTCCTGTTCAGGTGGACATTTGTTATAATTAATTACAAATTAGATACTAATGAAGAGCTGCATCATCATTCATTTGAATTGGTACCCAGTTATAGCCACTAGATGTCACTGCTTAGCCTATTACTACAACTTCAAGGATTAATTCACCCTGTAGTGGGCTAATGTAATGATCGTTTGTAAATGTTACTGAAAGAAAATGGTTTTGCATTTTTATATGGTTTGTGCATGAATGTCTGCATGTGTGTACATATATATGTACTTTCTCTCAAAAGTTTGACTACTGGTTTATTTGAATGTTCAAGTGAAGATAATTCCCCTTTTGAATTTCAAAATGCCGATGCTGGGGTAACAACTCCAGATCAGGGCTGAATCAGGTCGCTCCAATCTACCACTGCTATGCCCATTCAATCCCTACAACACTCAAAGACCAATGATTTAGCAAAAGCATATGCAATACAATGTTTATTCAAAATCTGGATGCCAGAATTATCACCAAAGTTTTAAAGCTTTGAACTATCTGGTATAGTCTTAATTAACTTATGATAAAACTTCAATATGTCCTTCAAACTGGAGTATTTATTAGGGTTTAGAAAAACAGGTGACTTGTAATCACCCCTCTTCTCATATATAACAACAATAAAATGGCATCAGAGGTACAAACTGTTTATATTAAAATGCCACAAAGCTTTTTTTTATTTACTAATGGTTTTAACCTCTTATGCATTCATCCATACCCTGACAAGATCCATTATTCAGTTAGCTTTAAAAATGGACATATTTAACAACTGACAGGGGAGATAATGCAACATTGTGTCCTTGTTATGTATTCTAATCAGGTTTTTAAAAGACGACACTGTCAACTGAATAGTACTTGATTACAGGATAATCACACTAGCGTTTGCACCAGTCCAATCTGCATAAAACGGGGGAACTGATAAAGGTCTCTCTAATTAGGATGGTGTTTACATCAGCCTTTACATACACCTATTAGGCTGCGACCCTTGTCAACATCCTGCAAAGCCAGGCTCACTGTGATAATGCACTTGGATGTGACTCCCACCGCTGACTGTTATTGTTGAGGTGCCCATTTTAGATGTTTCCCAGTATTCTTGGTAATGATATGAAATCTACAGATGTTATTATGAGGGTGATACAGACTCTGATGGCTGTGACTTTTTTCATGATTATCTTAGCCATTTAGGTTTTGTTTCTTGCACCCTTCCCCATATCCCCTCTCATGCCCATGCCAAGCGGTAGTCATCGCTGTCTCCTTTAGGCGGACTGCTATGAACACATTATGGATGGGTGCATTAGTGAATGATGCCGAGCACGGGCTGGCTTGCCTTGTTTTCGTGTGAGAGTGCATCATTAGAAAATGTTCCACTTGGCAGGGAAGCGCGTATTAACTGCAACCGCAATGAAATGAGGTTGTGATAGATGGTTAAAGTTATACAGGACTATTAGGTTGAAATATGAACCTCTCAATTGTCATGATGAAACAGAGGGCTATTTGCATGGTGATCAGTGCATCGAGAGACAATTGGAATCTGCAAAGACCGATACAATACATTACAGGTAGTGGGCTCAGAGCTGAGGGAGTACAGAAAAAGTAATCATGCTTCCACAGAATAGTTTGGAGCCACTGTTCGGTTCAAGGGTCTATAAATTCATTTAGGTTCTCGACCAACATCTCAAGCACTGTGATGAGACCTGAGGGAGATTTGCAAAACAGGGAACCTTGTCTAAGGTTTTGGTTCTTGTTGTTGAGTCTCATGAGCCGCATGTATGAAAGGAGACCAGTATTGATTGACTATCAAAGGGGCTTTAATTGAAGGCCTAAAGCAGACTTCATGTTCTTGCTTTAATGTGTCCATATGGAGCATCAGAGTCGATATATTATGAAGAAAACTAGAATAGGTGTTAATTAGAACCTGTAGACAAATGTTTAAATGCATCAACTAGCTTCCCTTTACATAATGTTCCTGGCCAATTACGCATGCTCATTATGTCTCATCATGTTGCCATGGTGACCCCCAAGTCGTTCGATCACTGGAATACAAACTTCAGACCCGAGCTGTGAACTGAAACATGTAAATTGCATATTAATTGCTCTCTTGCCAGCACAGAATTTCCCATATGCCAGATGTGATCTGGCTTCATGTGATAGGAATAACAATAAGCAACATATAAATCATTAAATAAGAGATACCTGATGGATTATTGAATGCTCTGATGTCATGGTGACATGCTCCCTAAACTTAGACTTTCTCCAGTTGCACCGACTCTATCTTGAACTAACAACAGATCCAATTGCAAAGCCATTAGCATTTAATATTACTGTAATTACTGTGTACATTTCATTATGTTCTCAGTATATTAAATGACTGCTCACTGTGGAGGGAGGGCTATAGTTTAATCTCTTTCTGTATTGCTGTGTGCCACAGTACTCAAAACAGCATTAAGAGGCACATAATCAGAGGGAACTAATTGCCTATGATTGCATAAATGAAGTGCCTCACTCTCATCAGTGCTGTTGCTGATGTCCAGCCTCTTACTGCCTTGGGAGAAGAAGGCAGTTGACCACAATGCAGAAAACCTTGGAGAGACAGCTACTGGTGGGTAATGTGAGGAAACGAAAGGTTTAATATGTCCACGGGGGGCTGTTAGGGCAGGGGGTGTTTCGACTGCTGATGTTTTCTTGTTGCCATCAGAGTTGCCTCCGCTTCACAAGAGAAAAAAAGAAAAAAGAAATAAAAAAAGAAACATGAATGCCCACCATTTGAGAAATGAATTTATCGAAGTCGCTGTCTTTTTCCCCATTAGTAAGTGTTTAGTTCAGCGTTTTAAATAATTGCGTTACCAGGAATGATATTTAAAATACATTTGGGAGTCAATGAGGCGGGAAAGTGCCTACATGTTTTGCTGATGACACCCGGGCCATTTGGAAGACATCAAAGTAGAGAGGAGGTAGCCCAGATGCATATTATAAACTCATTATGTATATCATTTAAAAGGATGTACTCCAGCCGCAAAAACAATATTCCTAGTCTCTCTCTGGTAATGTGTGTTTTCAAAGTTGAAACTCTTACTCGCCTTCAGTTTAATGTGGCATCTATTACCAAACTGTAACATAAAATAAATGACCTTGATTTCCATACCAGAACAGTCGTTAAGGTACAGCTGAAATGCAGCGATGCTTCTGTTTTTAAATGGAAAAGAAGGTAAAACACGAATATCACATCTTCTCCACCTGTGGTGGAGGACTTGTTTTCCATAGAGCTTACAGGCATTCTGACATACTCCAACGCTGAGGTGGATAAACAGACGTTAAAATAAGTACTGTTTAAACAAAAACTGCAAATATTTTATACATGTGATCTCAGAGCATTGGTTAATCAGTCTCCAAAAACTTAAAGGTAATTTGGAATCACTTTTTTTCACTAAAAAATATCCTTGGTGTCCACAGAGTTAAAAGATGGATCAGTTGGGATCAGTTTTTGCTGCTGGGTAGATTTTCTACCAGCTCTGAAAAATGGTGGCCCATCAGTCAAAAGAGATGTTTGTCGGTAGCTTAGCGAGTAGGCTTAAGAGGCTTAATTATGTGCCGTCCCTCTGCCATCAGAACACTACACGCGGGGCAGAGTGACACAGCGGTTGCCAGTCATTCAGGCTAATGTTCTAATGGAGGGAGCCATGTGGATACATAAAATCCATTAAGGCTCTTGAAAAAAAAAATCCTCAGTAGAAAAAGACATTTTGCAAACACACACTGACAGAGGCTTGTAACAGGGCATTCTTGTTTGCTCTTCCTATAAGAAAAAAGTCAAGACATTTTTTGACCTTAAAAGTTCCCCAGATGTTTGAGGCAGCAGTGAAAGTTAAGAATGGTAAGGGCTTATAATCCAATGAGTTGTCTCTTTATGTGGACTATTCTTGCTCTGCATATTTAGATTAGGAGAGGTAGAAAAACACTAATTATATCTGGAATGAGTCAATTTTTTCTGTCTTGAACTTTAAAGATGCTATATACAACATTTACTACCACTAGATGTCACAGTAGAGCACAAACATCTTAGACCAGAACAAATGGAGTTGTTTGCCACACTGCTACCTCTCCTCTTTGACACCTCTTTTAACTAGAAGGAAACAAAATAAAACTCACCAAAACTGTCTTGGATTTTCTTTCAATTAATCTAACTCTACTTTGGCCAAAACAAACTCTTAGTTCACATGACAAGAAGTAAAAAAAAAGAGGGGGGGGTTTGTTGTGTGCAGCCCATCGCCTGCAGCAGTGATGTGTGGAGGTGCAAACCACCTTAACATACAAAGAGCAGAAATGAAAAGAAAAAGACTGGAGGAAAAGTACAGAAACAATCTCTGGTGAAGGCTTAGTTCAGTCAGAGACTGAATTAAACACAAACACTCACACACACACACACCCTGGGTGTCAAGAGTTCTTCACTATCCGAAGGCCAATATATAGTTGGATTTCCTGCTGTTCAGGACAAATAAACACAAACGATTCCTTGATCAAACTCACATGAGAAATGCAGGTTAAAATTTTGCTTTATTTTCAGTCTGAACTGCTTTTTAATGGGGCCAGAAGCTTCACAGGTGTCACATGCGCAAACAGCTTGGAAGCTTAGATTACAAACACACACAGATAGAGTGTGGCTTTATTCTCTGCTTTGGAAATCATTTCTTAAATATATATATTTACACAGCAAATAGTTGCTTGCTGCTATGCTAATGCTCAAATTCTCATATACAGAGCCTCAAAATTTGTAAATGTACTATGACCTGATTTTTTAAACAAACCTAATCTCCCATATGCTGCTGATTAATGTTCAGTCAAACAGGATACTGTGTAATTCTAAAAACCATATTCCATCCCCCCTTCAGCAGCATGTGTTGCAGCTAAAAACATGAGTTTATTTAACACATTTGACACTTGCAGCCTGACAGGCCTCTTGAGTCGCTCCTGTTAGAGGCTCAAGTGGCTGCACGTGAGACATAAAAATAGCATTACTTGTCACACTGCAGGGAGGGTCTCATACCAAATATCAAAACAACTCTGTGAACCAAGCCTGAGAACAGCCGGTGGGCACATTGTGGATGTTCGCCAGAGAGAATCAACAACAGAAACAGAGACACAGGCCTCCTTTGACGGTCTCTCTCACTTATTTCATATAGATCTTGCACAACCACTTTTCACTGTGAGGAGGCGAGCCACTCAGCATGTCGCGAGGCTCCTTTGTCTTTACACCCATGGCCTTGCGCTCTCTTGCACTTGATGAGGACATGCTGGAGAGACACAAATACAAGAAGCAGTGGGCGTCCCATTGTCTCAATAGTTATATGCTGAAGAAGGAGACCAGAGACAGGGTCTCGCTGGGATCCAGCACCACCATGCCAGCAGCCGTCTGCCACGATGTGGTGGTCCAGAACGCTCTGTACACAGGAGACCTCGAGGCCATGAAGCACTTCTTTCCCAAAGGAACCACAGCATCCCTCATCATCGAGCCACAAGGAGGGGAGATGCGCTGGGTTGCCACAGGGGAAGGTAGGAGACAATATCTGTCACAGTTAGGAATTAATTTAAGAATTAATGTGATTTGTCATGGCAAAATCCTTTTATTGTATTTTCCACAGATTAGCATCAAAAATTAGGCTTTTAAAGCTAATTTTTATTTTTAACCGAGGTGGCACAAATGACCTATGTTGTTGTGAAAAGCAGAGAAAGTAAATCACAACTTAAAACAGATTTTCAGATGCATCCACAAGCAATTTGTTACTGCTACATTTCACCCTGAGGTGGAAGCAGAGATGGACTATTTATAGAAACAGAGCGTGAGGTAATATTTATAGAAACTGTCACATGTCCACCTAACACCAAAATCAGACTGGAATCAATTGTAGTCTAATACTGATGACAATTTGAGTTGATAGAAGTTGTATGCTTTATTTTTTATGGGATTAACTAACATTTTGAGTCAGTTTTGGTTGTGTAAATCATTTGAAAACCAATTTTCCAGACTCTGAGAAACGTGTTGTTGACTAAATAACATTAATAATGGGCCTATGCAATGCTTATTGTTAATGTGATTATTTCATTTGTCCTTACTTTAATGGGTGCAACAGCGCATTGTCTGTTGACTTCAGTGGATTAGCTGAATCACAGGGCAGGTGACCTGTAACACACCAGTCATTGGCTCTCACACCGCTGCAGCCGGTGAAGTTATCGGGTCAACCAAAATATCACATAACACCACCCTGAAATAGCCCTCTCTGCACAAACAACCTGCATACGTGCTTATTTTCATCAGGAGAAATCATCCTGCTAAAACTTGAAAAATAGTCCACGTATCTCCATTATGGCTTATCTAGCACCTAAGGTTAAGTGGCGCAAGCAAAAGAAGTACCGCAGTGATGTGATCGCTACAGCCAAAGCAACAGGCTGCGTCCTGCAGTTCTGGAACTCTCTGCTTGTGGGTGATGAGCTGACGATTCTCAGTATTGTGGACGATGAAGAGTATGAACATCTTATCGATGCCATTTATGACACCAGCAACATTGAAGAATGGAAGAACTTCAGATTTAACTACAGATGCCTGAGTAGGTTTATCAGAACTTTGGATTTATATACCAGACTGGTGACAGTTACGCAGACAAAGTTTAAATCTAAAGTTTTTAAGGTGGTTGAATTGAGTTTTATAGAGTATTAGCGAGATTCATGTAACCACTAAGACTTTGAAAACTGTTCTTATTGAAAGACAAAACACTTTGGGTTTCTTATATTGGTTATGTCGTCTCATTTACAAAGATCTTATGGGTTGATCTCAAAGTTAACTTTATGCCAATTGTATTTTCCGCCAACAGGACTATGGTCACTGAGCTATGAGCAGGAGCTGACCACACCACTCCACATCACAGCAGGTCGAGGCTTCACCGACTGCCTAAGGCTCCTGCTGCAGCGTGGGGCCAACGTTGACCTGGCCCCCGGGGGCACCACTGCACTGCACGAGTCATGTGAAAACTGCCAACCAGAATGTACCAAACTGCTGCTGATGCATGGTGCCAACGCCAATGCGATCTCTGAAGAGGGCCTTATGCCTCTGCATGTTTGTACAAGCCCCGAAACCTTTGAGTGAGTAAAACAGAACACAGCATAGAATGTAATCAACTGAGTGAGTGAAGCAGAACAAAAGTGCAGAGTGTGTACCTCATCTAATACAGTGGCGTCAGTGGTTGCCAGAAAGTATGAAAAAAGACTGTGGAATAACTCAGTCAGTTGCAAATTTAAGGTAAATGCTAAAATATTAGCTGGTGTAACAAAAGCACAAAAGCACAATCAATCGACTATTAACTGCCTGAGTTATGTAAGTTATGCCACAATCTTACTTAACATTTGATCTGATGTTAGCTAACATTGCCGTTGTCAAATTAGGTCAAACAAGATTAAGTATAACTAGCTGCAAAGCCCTTGAACAGATTGACGGTTATTCAACTTTCCTTAGAGGCAATGTTTGTTATTACTTCTCTGAAGAGTTCTATGATTCAACTCCACCAGCGACTTATGAGAATACTTGAAGAAATGCAGTTAAGCAGAAAATGTAAAGGAAAGAGAATAGAAACATGATTGAACTTACTGGCAAAAAAAATACAGAAAAATTCATGATCACAACTTTGCAAAAACATTTCTAAAGGTATTTTATAAGTAATGCGGTTATATGTCAACCAGTTTAAAACAGAGTTAAGTTAACACATTTAGAAAATGTCCTGATGAGCTCATTTGATAGGACTGTGAGACAGACAACAAAAAGCCAGGAAATGTTGATCTAATGTATACTGTAAGGAAAGAGCTCTTGTGTTTTATTACAAAACAAAGTTCTGTAATTCTGCCTGCAGATGTGCAAAGTATCTCCTTCAGTACGGTGCAGCAATCAATGGTTGCACCACGGATGAAAATGACACTCCCTTACACGTGGCAGCCAGGAACGGCCTCCAAGACCACATCGAACTCTACCTGCGTTATGGAGCAGCTGTGAACAAACAGAACGACGAGGGTCTCACACCCCTTAACACTGCTTGTTCGCAACCCCAGGAGGTGCACGACCTTCAACGTTACTTCAAAGTGTGCAAGATCCTGCTGGATGCAGGGGCCGACATCCACACCATGGACCAGGACAAGCATAGCCCTTTGCACATGGCCTGTAAGAATGTAAATCCAGACGTGGTGGATCTGCTGCTTGCTCATGGTGCCAACGTTAACAAAATGGATTATGGTGGAGAAGCTCCCATGCACAACATCTTGAAGGTGGTGTGCTACAAGATTCCCCATCAGCCCGAGAGGATTGTCCGTGCTCTGCTAAACCATGGCTCCATTCGGGTTTGGCCTGGAGCACTGCCCATGGTAGGAAATTAAGAGCTACACGTTATCTAAAAATACTAATGAATACGATGTGTGCACATGCATTTCATATAGTATAATGCATTCCAGGTTGGTCTATAGTCGTGTATAGCATTTGCAGTAAGAACCAATTACTCATCAAGGTGGCTCATTTTGCATAATTAGCAAGTGTTACACATGAAACACCTTGAAAAATTATCTTGAAACACTAAACCGAACCTTGCAATATTCCTTGCAGACTTCACAACTTCACATTCAAATCATCCCCATTTTATGGCACAACATGAAGTGTTGCACTCTCTGTGGGAAACAGACTACAACTATCAGTGAACCCACGTGCACTAGACAAAATGCCTGGTTCCTAATTAGGCAAGTGTTAATAGGAGATTAATTAGCACTAATTGCATAATTTCCAGTTAAACCCCTGGAGGGAAGACCAATCTGTTCATTTCACAAGTGTTTAATTACTTTATTTCTTCAGTTCTATGGAGTCACAAGCTCGCTCATGAACTTAAATGACGATTGTATGAATCCTATGGCTTTGCTCTGTTGTTGTGGTGCGTTTTTTTAGGTTATGAAACACTGCTCTACGTCTCCACGCACCATCGAGGTTCTTCTGAACGCCTACAGTCATCTTAAAGTCAATGACACCTGGGTTGAGTCTGTGTCACCGGAGGTGTTCAAGGCAAGCTCTTTAAAAGAAATTTACTCCTCAATAGAGTTTAACCAGTGTGCATGCTCTAGACAAATGTTTTTTTTATATTCAAGCTTTTAAATATTGCTCAAATATTTAATGTGCTGAAATGGCAGCTTTTTTTTCTTTAATTTCTTTACATAATAGGCAGAAGCTGCATATTTTGGGCACAGTATTTTGACAGCTGCAAGGCCATTAAAGCTCTTAAATAAATGCAAATTAATTTAGTTTTAATAGTTTAACAGCACTTTAGCATGAGTTGAGCCACTATGTATATGCAGCTACAGATTTTTTTTAAAAAAGTGAGAGACAAAATAACATCAATGCTTCGCCAAATATCCTCATGTCCATCTGTGTTTCAATCCAACCAGGAGCACAAAGAGTTCTACGAGTCAGTGTTTTCTCTGACAATGACTCCTCGCTCCCTACAGCACCTGGCGCGCTGCAAAATCAGAGGCTTCCTGAAGGACAACATATATAAGGTGGTACCTAAACTTGATCTGCCCACTTTCCTCAGGAACTACCTGCTGCTGGACTACAGAGGCTACATCCACTGAAAAAACTGTGAAGTCTGTAGTTGGAGTGAGCCTTGATGAGGCTATGTATGAGAAAATAGCGGCTTTGCATAACATAATAACAGTCAAGATCATAATTAAAGTAGAGAAATCGACTAGGATGTGTTTCATATTATGGAATGTATTTTGTAAGCTTTTCTGAAGCAGCTTCTTACTCCCTGTCACATTTATTCCAGATCAATCTCTCAAGCACAGTTACATGTTAAATGTTGAACCACAAGAGGGAGCTATAGACTGGAGTTGATTAAGTATTATAGCCAGTAGGTAATTTTATGTTTTGTATTTTATTTATGTTAGGACCTTCTTGTTGTCTGCAATTGATAGTAAAGATGCTCGGACGCTTGTATTTTTGTACATTGTAGCCTAAATGACAGTTTAATGTTAATGCACATAGTGATGATGTGTTGTACCTTGAGAATAGCCATAAAATATTTGCATAAATAATTATTTCCGACAATGATTGTAAACGGCGTTTATATTAAAATATACTTGATATCAAATAAAATATTCCACATGGCCATGAAATCCCGATATTCTTTTCATATCATTGTGTCTTATTTCTACTTTCTTGCTTTTGCTTGTAGTCTAGTTTTGTAGAGGGACAGAAGAAAAATATTAATGACAAAAAAATCTAATTAAAGCTTTCTTTTGAAAAGTTTAATAGTATAAAAGTTCAACATTTAAAGACAGTTTTAAGCACATTATATCGCGTTGAATGCATTTTGAGCGATTGTTATTATGATTTAACATTGTTTTTTAAAGTTATTTATCAAGAGATTTCTAATAGGTTAATTTTCTTTAAGATGGTCACCTGCGTCAGAAAATAATGTCAAGCTTTGACTGAACGGCGAAACGAGAAAAACATAAACACGAGTTCATAGGCTGCACCTGCCAGTTTCCCATCACTCATTTGTTTTTGTTTTTGAGTTGTTTTTTTTAATCCTGTTTACAAAAATGACGCTGCATAAATATTTATGTTTTAATTGAGCCCACTTTAATTGCACTTTATTTAAAAAAATCGCAGTGACAAGATTTTTATTGGGTGACAATTAAAATATGGCGACTCAGTTGTGAGTTGCCATCATTTAGGCTCTTTATTCATCGTGTGCACGACTTTTATAATACACACTTTTAAGAGAAGAGAAGTTCAAAAATGATCAATGTTCTATATGGATGTGAATTTGATTTGGTGACTCTGAGATCTGTTAATTAAAAAAGGTGTAAAGAGGAGCTGTACTGCATCTGAATTCCTCCCAAAAGAAAAAAAGGGGGGGGGGGGGCTCGGCAAATGGTTTCAATAGATCACAGAGAGGCGCGGCTGAAGTCACTTGCAATTATAA
>JAQNCA010000004.1:14900893-14916661 GCA_029783725.1 Acanthurus tractus | reverse complement strand
CCCCCCCCCCCCCCCCCCCCCCCCCCCCCCCCCCCCCCCCCCCCCCCCCGCCCGGGGCGGGTGCGACCCGTCTATTTGGTCTACACTGGGAAACTACCGCCTCTCAAGGCGGCCAAAAAGTCAGAGGCTGAATAAGGAAATGAAGCGTAATTTGAGGAAGATGGATGAGCCCCCAGGGAAACACCCCCTTTTCATTCCTCTTGTATTGCAGATGATAACCAATGCGCTCTCGCCCTCTCTCTCTCTCTCTCTCTCTCGCCCTCTCTCTCTGCGCGGACACACACACACACTCATACACTCACACACACGGTGCATTGGAGAGGGGCGGAGGGAGGAGTTGCAGAGTGGGGAGAGGTAGATAGATAGAGAGAGCGTGTGTTTATGTCTCAGTGTGTGACAAATAAGAGGGAAAAGGTAGCGGTGGGACACACAACAAAGCGCCCGACTGACTGACGCATATAGAGTGCAGAGATCCGGAAAAGCATTCCACTTCGGTACGGGATGACAATACGGCAGACTAGGATCTACTTTCAATTCGCCCCGTCTTCACACTGAAAGTTTTGCGCGTCGCCGAGGAGAGGACACCTGCTTTCAAGTTTCCACCAAATAACTGTGTTTGCCTGCAAAATGCAGAGACCAGGCGGCCAAGGGACGGCGTTTTCGATCGATTCGCTGATAGGAACCCCTCAGCCCAGACCGGGACACCTGCTCTACACGGGCTACCCTATGTTCATGCCGTACAGACCTTTGGTTATTCCTCAAGCTTTATCTCACTCGCCTTTATCGTCTGGTATACCTCCACTCGCTCCTTTGGCTTCTTTTGCGGGACGACTCACAAACACGTTCTGTGCCAGTCTGGGACAGGGAGTGCCATCCATGGTTGCGCTCACCACGACGATGCCGAGTTTCTCGGATCCTCCGGACAGTTTCTACCCACCACAAGAACTCCCAGGTCCCCGTTTAAGCGCCGCCGATCCCGGAGCGAGAAGGCAGGAAAGTCCGCACTCCGAGGAGCTGCACAGCCGGGACAAGGGCTCTGAGCTGCTTAACTTCTCAGAAACTTTTCAAACAATATCAGGTGAGCAAGGCCTCATTGTTTTTTTTTTTATATAGTTATTATCAAATCAAAAACTCAAGGCATGTTGCGTAAAAAGTGACCACTGTGCGTAAAATGCGTTGAATTGGAGACGGTGTGTGTTTGTTCTACGAGATGCTCTTAAATCGAAGTAAAAACCCATCTGACGTCAATTTGATCACAATTGCAGATTGAATGTTAAAGATGCAACATTTATTATCATTCACTTTCTTTGGAATGCTGATCCTGATGACAGTTAAGCTAATATAGCCTGTATATTTCAGATAGGCCTGAACCCATTAAAAGAAAAAGGCTGGAATTTAAATGGTTTCAGAATCGTTATTCAATATTTATAACGACAGCAAATTAGAGAGCATACTTTGCCATGTTAAAAGAAAACATAAGTAGTATATTTTAAAGGAGACTTAATCAAACTTGTTTTCAAGTTGCCAAAACGTGCTCAACTGCAGTAAAAACTTAGTGAAAAACTCACACAGGATATGTGTTGTGGTCCAAACTGAGTTCTGTTATTCTTGTTAAGTGTAAAAAAAAACACATTTTAAGTGTGTTCAGCCAATATATAGCTGTTTTCCCTCCCAGCCTTCCAAAAGGGCAATGAGGGATGTCTAATGTTGTGAAACGTTGCGCAATGGTCTTTATTTAGTCTTGCAGACTCATCTTGTAACTAAGTATGAATGCGTCTGTTTTTTTTTTTTCTGCCTTCACATTTCAGGTGAGACCAAATTATACAGCTCAGACGACGAGAAGCTAGACCTTAAATCAGCAGACACTGTATGCAGTGACCGAGAGGACAGCTCCGCAGACAGCGAGAACGAAAGTTTCTCGGACGGGAACAACTGTGGCTCCCTGTCCCAGAAGAGCAAACTAAAAACCGGCTCGCAGGAGACGCTGCCGACCGGCAGCTCGGCGGGGAAAAGCCGGAGGAGACGAACAGCTTTTACCAGCGAGCAGCTGCTCGAACTTGAAAAGGAGTTTCACTGTAAAAAGTACCTTTCTCTGACTGAACGCTCCCAGATCGCACATGCACTTAAACTGAGCGAGGTGCAGGTGAAGATTTGGTTTCAGAACCGCAGGGCCAAATGGAAACGGATCAAAGCCGGCAACGTTAACAACCGGTCAGGAGAACCGGTGCGAAATCCCAAAATCGTGGTCCCCATCCCTGTGCACGTCAACAGGTTTGCTGTGAGGAGTCAGCATCAACAAATAGAGCAGGGGTCCAGGCCATGAACTCAGATGAAAATTCAAAAAAATACTAATAGTGAAAAAAAACAACACTTACATTGACTGTATGTTCTACTGATTTGTTGAACGCATGAAGCACAAAAAGGAGGATTCGATTATTTTGTCTGAGAGGTGAGACTGAGCTGAGAAGATCAATTATTTGGCAATACGCTGTCATTTTTATTTATTGTTCTGTGAATATGTAAATATAAATGGGAAAAAAAATTGGTACAAATGGGCACTATGAGATGAGACTGTAAAGATTTTTTAAGTATTTATATGTAGGGCCAAATTGTTCTGTTGGTTATGTGCATGTCCTCATTTGGTGAAGCTGATTTATTTTGTTTTTGTTTCGTGTTTCGTACAATTTGTTGATCACATTTGCATGTAAAGACGTTTTTACGTTTTGTTTGGCGATTGTAGGAACCACCTTTGACAGCTATTTGTGGGGAAAAAAAAGAAAAGATGTGAAGGAAATAATGACCAAACAAGGGACAACTGTAAAGTATATTGACCTAATAAATCGCTTTATACGAAAGTTGGAATCCAGATTGAATCATTGCTGTTCACAGAGTAGAGTAACAATGTTTTTGTCGCGAAAAATCCATTGGAATGATTTTTATCACGCTAAAATAAATAAATGTGGCCCACAAACATTGCGATTCATTCTGAATAATAAAAGAAGTCTTAAGAATTAAAAGTGCAATAAGGCGGCTGTGTGATATTATCTTTAATATAAAAATCTTATTTTTTTAACCCTAATAAATCCTTTTTTAATTTTAAAATGAAAATATTTTTATTCTATTTCTAAAAAATCTGTGGGATATTATTCAGTATTGAAAGAGTTCTAATCTATAAATTCACTGTCATTTTAATGTTTTCAGCGATGCAGCGTCGCACCTTCTTTAACATTTGTGTTTGTTTTGATCCCTTTACGTTATAACTTTTTTTTACTGTCACATGTTGACCTGAAAGGTAAATGGTAGGTCCTTTTTTTTTAAATAGCAGCAGTGACTGATTTGTCTTTAGGAGGCCATGTTGTCTCAAGTGGACTGATGGATCCTCATTAGACTGAGCACATTCGACACACTAATGAACTTGTCTATCAGTCAGTGCAGAGAGAAAACTAATCCGACAGCATTCCTTCACAATATGTGGGCTAAACTTTTTTAATGTGGGCATGACATTAAAAATAAACCCTAATGAATATAAATCCTAACAAGACGTAATTTAAAAAGAACATACATTTGCTTTCAAGCCGATATTAAATCCTGCCAAAAAAGTAAATATTGCTTTTTCTGATATAAATCGGCGAATTCAAGACTTTACGTCAATAACGCCATTTCATAGTAATTATTTATAGAGGGATATGATATTTACCCAGATCATCTGACACCTGTGGAGAATTCTTAAAAATAAATTAGTGTTAAATTAGGTTAATGTCAGGAGGATAACCCTTTTAATTGATCTTTAATTGATTGCATAAGAAAACCAAAAATCTATTTAAACAGATATGAAGCATATAGGCCTATGTAATAAATGAAATGCACTGCAAACCTTATATGCAAGATTACGAAGACATAAGCAAATAAATGTAACACCTTGCTCACTTCCACAAAATATGGAAACTTATGGCATGTAAATTTACAGAGCAGCACTATTAAATTTATCTGCAACTAAAATAATGTCTGGCCACATAACTATCAGTTACAGGAAAGAGAAAAAATATGACTTGATGTTTTATGCAAACTTTCATCCACATGCTTTTGGTTTCTCTGAACTGTTTCCAGAGCAGGGTCATGTTGGAATAATTTCACTACAGCTCAGATGAGAAACAGTGATTGGTTTTCCTGTTTCCAAAATAGACTCCTGCCTCAAGCCATGCTTAACCCACTGCAGCAGCACCTGTTGAAGTGTAATGATAAGGCAAGACTCTTCAAATATTTTATTAGTATTAATATTTTATTAAATGAACCAGCTCTGTTCTTAATCAGTACTTAACCAAAATATAGTGGGTTTGGGCTTAAAATGTTTTAAAAATCTCCAGGAAACATGTAATTATCTCAGATTTTGTTGCCCTGTAAATCTTTCATGGATGCACTTACCAGAAATGATTTTTATCTCAGTTTGACCTCAGAGCATAAATAGACATTTCATGACCTGGGCACCCATGAGTAGTAAAGTTTATTTCACCGTCCACCTCATACATCAAGACTGTGACACTTGGATGGGGATTCAAGGAGGGATGATCGTGTGAGGGAGCAGTGGAAGTTTTATTATTGTCCAAGAGCTGACTAATGTAGATGGTCAATTCCACGACATTGTGCCAGAGTGCAACAGCTATTTCTGTCCCTATGAGCTGCACGCTGGAGGTGACGATGAGGAGCCATGACACGGCTCAGACACTAAGTTCATGTTGGTTGTTATTATCGAGGTCCTGTGAGTGGGACTATTTCATTCCAAAGTGAGTTTCTCTGCAGAAATGAGCAGGCAATAATAATTATCAGTGATATTTATTAAATTTAAAGTTGCCTTTTAATTGGTTCCGCTTATTTAAAATAATAGAAAATTACTATTACGGTACCTAATTTGGTTAGAACATATATTGACAATTTATTTTAAATGACTTGCAGTTTAATTTTTTAATACCTTAGTTTTAATAATCTCCCTTCCACTAAAGCTACACTGTAAGTGAACACTTCAGTCTGAAGACAGTCTGTATTATTCTGCCATTCTGCTACTTGAATCACAAATTGAAATATCAGAAGTTCTCTCCAGCAAAGACATTAAACCATTTTAACATTTCCCACCTGGAGAGACAGAGGGAGAGGAAAGTGAGGGATCTCATTACTCGCTGGTTGTGTGAGTGCAGGCTGCTCAGCGCCGACTGGAGGCCTGACTTCTTGGGAGGGTCCGGATGGTCGTGACTACAGTGATGTATGGGCAGATGCATCAAATCGCACAAGATAAACAAGCGATGAGTTTCATCAGGGCCATCATAGCTTTAATTTGGCTGCCTAATGAGTCAGATCTAGTGGCGGAGATAAGAGTTGTCAGAGGCCCGGCTCTAATGAATTTCTTGCCACTTGTAATCAAGGTTGCCTGTCTGAGGGGGGATGATTAATGGAACCCTGGAGGATTCCCTCGGCCCTCAGCCTTCATTACAGCTAATGCATTCTCAGGCAAATTAACAGAGAAATGCAGGCAAAAGCCAACGGGGAAAGGGAGAGAGAAAGAGAGAAAGAGAGAGAGAGATGAAGAGAAGGGAAGAATGGGAGAGTGTGATGGGAACAGAGCGTTTATGTAAGACAAAGGAGAGAGAGAAGGAGAGAGAGAGAGAGAGAGGAGGGTGAAGAGGAAGATTGCATGGCGGGTATCAAACAGCAAGGTTGGCAGCAGGAGAGAGGAAGAGAGAGGCACGCTGATTAGCGAGAGGTTCAAGGATATGGAAATGAGAATGGAGACATGAGTTTGGGGCAGTCACAGAGGGCAGGGTGCAACATGGATGCACTGTTCAGACATGATGGAGCTGAAATTGATAAATGGATGTTTAGGTCTGGGGGGGATTCAAAGAGGGGAGATGGTCGGAGATGGTCGGAGATGGAAGGAGCAGAGTGGATGTAATCACTGGATAAAGAGGTTAAAAGGGTGAGGGGAGGAGGAGAAAACAGGGAGCAACAGTAACTAATCCAAATCGAGACAGGCTGACACACATTCAAGACAGACCAGCTTAAAGCAACATTTATGTTACGACCAGGCACATCACTGACTGCTCGCTAAACAGCCTGTTCAAGTGGCCTGTGGCCGAGCAGCTCCACCATGTTATGGAAATATGGATTTAATGTTTGCAAATATAGTCTCGTCAGGTCTTTGTGTACCCATCCATCAGCCTCAGACCCACCTCTGCAATCTCGGAGGCAATTTGTCTGAGAAGAGGTGGGCGGCAGAGAGCCCTCCTCACTGTTTAGCAGGCCCTGATGAAATATCAAAACACACAGCAGTGCAAGTAAGCGCTCCAGTCTCACCACAACAAACACAAGTGGCCTGGGTCTGCCAAAGCGTGTAGGCACGGTAATAAATTATAGGACACATTCTTATGGTGGTATTTCTCAAGAGTGTGGAGTGACTGTGATTTAGTTTCGGCTAAGTTAAACAAGGAGGTCAAATTATTTTCTAAGCCCCCGAAGAGCTGGCACTAAAACCTGAAGCTGCTCTAAACAAATTTTCAAAATATTAATGGATCATATTAATAGATTTATGTTCAAAGGGATCCCTTGTGATGAAAAATTCACAGAGTTAGCAGTAGGCTAGTGGAACTTTTAGCAGCTTAAGAGCCAGATGTTTCCCTCATGAGCTTGTGAAGACCAAAAACAGAGCTAAAAGACGACCAGCTATTGGACTCACATTTGCGTAAACAGGCAACTGTTAGCTAACAAGTTCTTCATATTAAGGTGTAAGAAGCAGAATTATCCTAAAAAACAATGCACATGTGCTTAAAAAAGCTATTTCCCTCTGCATTAACATTTGTGACCTACTATAGATGTTCTACTATGTATTTATCTGCAGAGATCCTATTATTTATTCCTTACTTTGTTGTGTGTAGAACATTTCTGGGTCCCAGTCGTTGGGCAGTGGTCTGTATGTCTCAGCCACCTCAGGTCCGTCTGTGTTGGATGAGGATGAAGCTTGTTCTTAGGCTTCATTCACACAAAATCAGGCATTGCAACATCTTCCTGCAGGATTGCATTGAGGCATGGTTGTGTTTGTGATTTCAAATTTAACCCAAAGAAAACAACCACAAAATAATGCTGTGTTCACGATAACGGCACTCTCCCTCTGCTTTCACTCTCTAGCTTGTTTGACCACTGTTCTCTAGATCTATTTAAAATGGGATGAAGGGGCTGAGTTTGAAAGATTAATTCAAACAGTAACTAGCAAAATTTGCATAGTATCCCTTTAACCTAGCAGCAAGCAGGCAGCGAGGGAGGAAGCGGAAACACTATAGACAAACCAGGTGATAAAGCTCAAACAATACCCGCCGACAGAGAGAGGAAGGGGATGAAGATATGCTGAGACAAGATTAGCAGGAAATAAGAAGTGGATTAGTGAGGGCTTGACTCCTCTGAACACTGAGACCTTTCACTTTTCCCCCCAGTGTTGTGGTGCCTGACACTAAGCCTGGCTTTTTATCTTAATCCTCTTTCAGCAACTGTTGGGGGGGTCCCACAAGCAGGAAGTCGAGAGGTTGCTTTACTTACCTAAACACAGGCTTGGCTGAGTCGTCTGGGACGCATGAAAAGCACAGAGCCTGCTCCAGTGACGTTGAATTTCTTTGTGAAGTTTGATGACTAAACACATATAAAAAAAAGGGAAGAACATAAAATGGCAGCTTTTGTTGGAGTGAATGTGAGACTTTTAATTTGAAGGAGTCTCACCTCGACACTCATGCGTCAGCAGGTCATGTACAGAAGCGAAGGGAGCGAGGTGGGTGATGAATGAACAACACACACACTGGACAAATGCGTTGATTTCCCTAAACCCAGGGAAGGCTACATCGTTTAATTTGAGTGTTTATTAATAGGTCAACAGTCAGCCAAGCATCCAAGCATACAACATGTTACTCTTTAGCTTTGCTTTGTTTCACGTTCTGAACGTAAGGGAATTACAATAGGAAAATTAACTTGAACAAAAACATAACAAAACAAAAAAATATATTTACATACTGCATTATAAATATGTCAAATGTACATCATTATACACAAGTACCAGAGATGGTCGGTTAATGTAGAGACCGAACAGAAGTACCTTAAAAATATGCCTAAGGAGAAACAATAATAACATATCAAAATATGGTTCGTGGGTCAAGGGGACTGTTGACCTAAAACCAGTTTAGCTTGTTTCTCTAGCTTGTCTTCAGATAAAAGCATTAAGCTAATATGTACACTTCATGTTGTGTTTAGGGAGAAAAAACAGGCAGGATTCTAGTGTTTTATTCAGCATCTACAGTATGTAAATAAGGGTTCAGATAATCACTATATACATTAAACATCTCTCAGTAATCCCATTGGACACTGAAATGTACTATCTGAAATAAATTGGTCAAGTAAAAATCAGAAATAAGGCCAGTACCACCGTAGTGTTACAGTACAAGTAAGTTTGAAGGTTAGGTTGAATTTGTGGCAAGTTTAACGAGGTCTCAAGGAAGTCTTCTGACATTTTGAGAAATTTTCTTTTTTGCTGTCTTACTGAGAGTTAAATGAGAAGATAACTTCCACTCTCATGCCAGTGTGTAAAGCACAGAGCTGAAACCAGGAAATGGTTAGCGAAGCTAGCATAAAGGTTGGAAGCAGATGGACACAGTTAGCATGGCTCTTTTCAAAGTACCAAAATCTGCCTACCAGCACCTCTGAGGCTTACATACTAACATGTCTAATGTTTTTAGTACATACAAAAACAAGAAAATGTAAAAATGACAGTGTGTTATAAGAGGAAGTTGTGTAATTTTTTGCTAAATCAGGCTGACCATTTGCTAGGCTAAGCTAGTCACTTCCTGGCTCTAGCTGCAGCTTTGTATGTAGGCTAACGCACAGACATTCAAGTCATATCTACTCCTACTATCTAATCAAACTTTTCATAAAAAAGCAAGTAAGCTTATTTCAAAAATGTCAAACTATTCCTGTACGATATCGCTATATCCTGGATATAAAAAAAATTCTCTTATTCATTCACTGTGGGCTCTGAAAATAGGAATACTGTATAGTAAAAACAGAATCACAAAGATAAGGTATCAGATTAATAGTTTTTTTGTGTAAACATATATCCTGCCATTGTAAACTAATAAAATCAAGACGGTCAAAACCTTAAAAATGGCAACTAGGTAAAAGGAATATTACACTGCAGACTTGTGCCAGCTCCACTTGATTTTGATTTCTTACCAAAGTCCTACATAAATGAATTGGCTTATCACATTTGTGGAGTACTGTACATTTGTATCAATGCAAAGAGATCAAACTAATTATGCTTCCCTATATGAACGTCTTTGCTTATTTCAATCCTTAAATGTTGCTTTCACTTCAATGTATTTTGATAATTACCTGCTTTTAGACTGACAGGCTCTCAGGGTTGGGGGGCACACAGGTTTCAGGAGAGGGTTTTCTTTTTTTTACTCTAAAAGTCAAAGTTATTTCAAACTGTAAGGAATAAGGTAAAAGAACAAAGTTTTTTTTTTTTTTTTTACAGATGTCTGTACATTAAAACACAGTTATGTCCCCAAATATTCACTGTAGGTTTCTTTCCTCTCTCTCCAGTGTCCTTTCTCCAATGTTTACGAAAAGAAATGCCCAGATGCTCTCTGCTGCACACAGATACAGACGAAGACGTAAGCACATATGAATCATACAGTATGTATCATATGTATGGACCCACACACAGCACCATATATGTATTTCACAGCAGCAAAGGGAAAAATGCTCTTGAGAGTACCAATTTTACAGTCTTCAGCCGCAGGAGGTGAAGGAATATGCCAGCACACTTATGGTTTGAATTTGTATCATCTATGTCAAACAATTATCATGACAATCTGGTCAATCGGAAAATTACTCCAACAAAGACACCGTAATGGTACAATTTTACTATTTCAATCAAACCTCTGAATTTGAATGAATTCTGATTGAAGAGGCACGCTCACAAAGCCATGTGCCTCAATGGTCATAAAACATTAAGCCCCTTAATTCCTTTATAGTCATCGACACTTTACTGGAGGATCACGACAAGGGTGGCAAGGGAAATGACTCACTTTCACCCGAAAGGAATTCTGCAATCAACTCCTTTATGATGATCCGAACCCATTTTCCTGTGAATTAAGTATCTAAATCATTTGGACTCTTCAACTATAATTGCTTTGCCTTTGTATATGAATAATATGTCAAGACTTTGATAGCTGTGTTGAAGACATGCATCATTACTAAAGCTGTAACAGCCACTGATATCATGGAAGATTTAGTTTCTTTCCCACATCATTGTTTTTTTTTTTTTTTTACTTGTAAAACTATTCCTCACAGTTTCGTGTTATTATGCTTAGGCTTGGAAATTTGAGGGAAGTTTCTCATTCATGTTCATTATAAAATCAGTTTGCGTCGCAGACGGGGAAGACATAAAAGGAAATGCTCAGCCATTATGGAAATGCTTTTCATAGGGTAGGTATGAATGCCAAAGTAAGTCATTTGTTTGGTTGGCGCTTAAAAAACAAAAAGCTTAAAGCTGATCATGATCATTTCAGATCAAGATTCAATGAATTTAACACACAAAACAAATACAAAAAAATTATATAAAATAAAACAACGTACAATGTCCGAACACCACACTACCACTCCTTTCCTTGTTTCATGAAACATTAGCAATGAGTCCATCCCTCCTGATGTCTCTCCATTGGTACTGATTCTGGGTTACACAGTGTCAAACAGAGGAGGAAGTACTGGGAAAAGACACGGCTAGGTTCAGGGGTTCAGGTGTGTTTGTCAGCTGCAGCTCTCCGGCTCCTACATAATGCTGATACTGCGGTTGAGCTCACACTGGGCGTTGTTGTTGTTGATGTTGGGATTGGGGTTGCGGCGGCTCATGTTGGGCGTGGGCACGGATGTCAGGTTGCTCGTGTCGTTGGGGCAACCGTGCTGAAGTAAGATGTCGGCGCACTCTTGGCTGCCGGCTCGTCGAGCATAGGACAGCGGGGTCTGGCCGCGAGCATCACGACTCTTCACGTCCACACCATACTGTGGGAGAACACGACATGTATGATATGTAGATCAGGCAATGGATTTTACATATTTTTGGGAGTTTTTAAACTAGATATGTATCCGTTTTTAATCTGCATATTGAAAACAGGTGACACAACACTGTGAAAATGGGATTTGAAATGTACAACATGCAATACAAGCACTTTACTGCTGAACCTTTATTTTTACTCATACATAGCAAGCAGCAGCTCATTTGAGTTTAACCCATCAATATCAGATATACAGAATATTCTGTCGATCTTGACTGAACTTCACATGTATATTTTTTGCCATTTTGAACAAAACTTGCTACACAGAATGTGTTTTATTTCACAGCTGTAGCTACCATAGAGATAGCTTTATTTGACATATTTAGTTTAACAACCTTAGAGGACATCCTGCACTTAAAATGTTACTTTTTTTCTTTTTCTTAAAAAAGATTACTCCCACAGCCAAGAAAATAAATGACTAGACAATTCAGTATTTCTCCACTGGCATTTATTCCAGTCGTGTGGAGAGAGCTTTAAAATAGCATTTAAACCACCATGTTGGGAAATCAATGGTAACTCTTTATTTTATGGGTCTGTAAATTGTCAGTACTTTCCTAGGGTGTTTCTTATAAAGGAATGTGTAATCTAATACTAAATGAAGCTGAAACAATTATTTTGGTTCGAGTTTAGTTAGTTAGTTAGTTGTGTTGAGTTTATGGGCAGTTAAAGATTTCCAAAGGAAATTCTGTAAAAGACACCCCCTTTGAGTTAGCTTGCAGGAACATAATTAAGCAGCTCACTATGAAAGATAAAAATTTAAACGATGAACATTTTTAGACACTCAGTGTCTGGCATGGGACTTCTAATGAGAAACTAACACATCTGGCAGGAGGTCAAAGGTTGTTTAAAAATATTTCCTTTCACACTTCAGCTTCTAATTCGCTTACATTGACACTAAATGCCTACAACAACACTGTTCATCCGCCTCTGACCCAACTCACCCAGATGAGCAGCTGTGTAATGACCACATTGGCCATCGCGCAGGAGAGGTGCAGGGCTGTGCGTCCGTCTCCGTCCCCGTAGGTCTCGTTAACCTCCTCCTTGGTGCCGTGGGCCAGCAGCAACACCACCAACCTCAGGTCGTCCTCCACCACCGCTCGCAGCAACTGCTGCCCCAGGGGCACATCTGACTGGGGCAATCCCACCAGGAACAGCTTCTGCTCATACTTCGCTCGGATCCAGCGCTCCTTCTCCTCCCTGGAGAGGAAGGAAATGACAGGGACGCTGCGGGTTAGGCGGGGTGAAACACGGCGTAACACGGTGAACATGCTATGAGCAATTTAGCACCTCAGTTAAAGAACTTTCAATGCATAGCTCATAATTCAGAGGCAGTTATGGGAGACAGAGTCATGTCCAAAAGGTGTAATGCAGACACACAGGGGAAGTATTACAGTAATTGGCCTAAGAGACTCACTGGTGTTAAGTGACATTTCAAAATTATTGGAGCACAGGAAAGCCACTAGCCTCCACAATCACAGTGGGGAAATAAAACAGTGAGATTGGCTGCAGAGATGAGAGAATGCCAAAGGGTATGACGCTCTGGGCAATATTCCACTTTCTAGTGATTATTGCCGACAGCAAGATGGTAAGAGCCTGGCCAGCTTTCTAAAGGTTACACATCTTGAACAGCATGTCTGCTGCGGACAATACAGGAAGGAGGGGGACATATTTTTATCAGCGCTGTCGGCTGTCAGTCTGAACTGGTGGATCCCCTCCACAAAAGAGGCAGTGTGTCTCCGAGCCCCAGTCTCCCTTGGGGTGGCTGGGCCCTGCGTCAGATCGATGGGGCTGAATGGCAGCCAGAGAGGGACGGTGGGATGCGGGGCTCCATCACTCCAGCCTGCAGCAGAGAATAGAGACTGAGGGGAAGGCTCCATCCTCTATCGCCAAGCAGAATTCTATCTATTTCTCTCCATCTTGACCCCCCCATTTCATTCTCTGCCCACATACAAACTGACCAAATAAGAAAGAAAAAAAAAATCAATATCAATATGTGAATGACTGAGCATGCCCAGTGTGGCACAGACCCCGTGACCCCTGTCAGCCGGTGTGATAAGGGGAGCAGAAAGAGGCTGTTGTTTGGATTTGTGGGTGAGTGACAGAAGGGAGAAGGTTTGTGCGGATAAGTTGAAGAGGCGACGCCGGCTGGAGTGACAAGGCCCTCATGGGACTTTTTATCAACGGGCCAAGGCTCAGCAGCTAGCAAAAACTGACAGTCTAATTCACTCCAGTTCAACTGAATTGTAATCGCAGTGACAACAAAGTCAAACCGAAAAACTTAATTACCCAAATCAACCTCTTATATGAGTTTCAAACCATAGTATCTACGTATGAAATTATATATTTATCATCAAATATTGAAGGGTCAATTCACCCAAGTACAAAAGTCGTATTTGGTCACACTTGGTTCAGTTTGAGTTGTCCATCCTTGAAATTTCTGTTTCTTCCTCAACAAAGTAACGATAAACAGAATTTTATTTGAGGTTTTAAAGTTACATTTAAAGAATGAACATGAACAGAGCAAAACTAATGTGTAAGTCCTCCTGTCATTTATTTTCTATATACTTATCTATACTTATCTATCTTGTCTTTGATTGTCTTTACCTCCATTTTAACAGCTAATGAATACAGTTTATTTTCTAAAAAAGACTTAGCAATTTGTGTAACAGAGTGCTGTAACTTTCCCCCAAGGTTTGCCAAAAAGAGCTAAATTGTGCATTTGTTGGGAACTATTTTCAGTCGTGGATGAATACACATTTGATGCACTAGTGAATTTAAAGCAGCAGGACAAATGTGAGTTACACTTAAAGGCACAATATGTATTTTTTGTAGCCAGCAATCTCTCTCCTTCACAAAGGAATTAAAACAAAATATGTGAGTTGATAAGGATGAGGCGTCATGGGATTTGTTTATTTTAGTGTTGAACAGTCACCATAGCAGATGAAAATCCATCTCACTGACTCAAGACCAAATATTCATGGGCAAGGTAATAAATTAGAGCTTTATTCATGTTATGTTTATTCAAGTTTGCTGGCTTCCTTCCTCACCTTTAACCAGTCTGTAAGTGAGCCACAGACAGCAAATGAAACACTGTCGCCATGAAAAAAAAATTACTGATTTTTCAAAGTTTTGAGACATCTTAATGTCGATGTATTACATATTATATGTTTACATACAATTTGAAATGAATAAACGTATTTTTTTGTTTAACAGAGACAGCCTCTGCTATTAGAATTAACTCATGGTTCATTTGGTCTTTATATGGGATTTGTTGATAAAAAGAAATTCAGTATTTTTTTTCAGTCTTGTGTTAAAAAATTAACAAACAAAAACTCACACTTCTTCCAATAAAATATACTCCTGTTGTCTTAAGATAACCCACAGGTATTCTCTTGCCTCTAAACATGCTAAATAGGGCAAGAAATTTTCTTACTGTGGCAAAATATCACAAGAGCTTAGAAATTTTTTAAGCATTAACTAACCTTTTGTAAACACCCAGATACTCAATTTTAAATTACAGCACTGGTTTTAATAGCAGTTACCGGTTCAGCATTAGTCAGTCTTTATTACGACCTTAGCGGCTCAGTGTCAAGGCTGCCAGCTAACCACAGACAGCACTCATTTTCAGGCTCGTATGTCAGCTGCCAGCCTCACTTCATAGAGCAGTCTGTCTTGTTAAGAGGAGCCTGGCTCGGGCCCAAACTACAGGAGTTAAGGATGTGATGGAAGAGGTACATGCCTTCATCAGAGCCCAAGCACAAATTGATTAACTACAAAGCACCACAGGAAGCTCATAAAGCAACTTAAACTACATTTTAAAATAGACCTAAAGCTACTGTGTCTTTAAGCATATGAGTACGTCTCTATTTTGACCGTGAAGAAAATGTGGAGGAGAAGGTCCTTTACACAGCTTAACCATAAGAAAATCTTTTCTTAAGGATGAGGGTATTATGTGAGCAACAATGCAGCCTTAATGGCAGGCAATTGTAGTGGCTCAGAGTTTTATGGTGTAAGACCTCCATCAATCCCTGCTAAGTCATTATGTGTGGACAAGCCTGTTAGCAAATCAATTGGCCTTCAAGCCAGTGGACGGCTCAGAACAGGAAGGGGCTGTCCGGACCTCTCCTCCTATTTCCGGTGAAATGTTTTTATAACTCCCAAAGAGGATAAAGTATGTCTGAAAAGTCTACAAGGAGCTGTAATCCTTAAAGAAAGAAACTACAACCTTAAACAAAAAAATCTGAGCATGGTTAAAAAACAATCACTGAGAGATGTTGTCCAAAGTTTGTTTCAAAGAGGCAGACCATGAATGAGATGCTGAATCTGTAGAGCCCGGTGAATTGATATGAGCTAAATGAGGCAGAAAGTTAGCACCAACATGTGAAACAAAAAGGCTGAGGAGAGCCATTAAGAAGACGTCAACATCTCAGAAAAGAGCCCTGAGGACACTTTGTTACCCTCCGCTACAAAATCAGCCCCGAGGACCTGAAGGAAAAAGGCCTCTCTCACTCACTGTTGATGCTGAGCTTCCAGATCCAACCACAGTTCTCGTTAAAAAAAAAAAAGAGAAAGCAAAAAAGCAGGCCGGCTGTGGTTTTTTTTAAAAAAAAGAAAAAAAATTCCTAAACTG
>JAQNCA010000004.1:14875716-14890885 GCA_029783725.1 Acanthurus tractus | reverse complement strand
TAGAGGTCGAAGTTTTATGATTCCTAATGTTGCTCTGACTGACTTTTGATGACAACTGCTGACCCACAGTAACCATTACAGAGAGGCAATGTGTCATGTGACCAATCACATAGAGCTGTGGGCGGGAGATTGAGCTAGACTGACCGCTAACAGAGCGAGAAAGAGGTGGCCATATCAGGACTGCATATACAGACATAAAAGTATAGTTATAAGTATTGTCAAGCATTTGATGCAATAAAACACTTACTTTCAATTAGGATTTGTTATTGCTTGAGGAACTTTTTAAAATATATTTAGGTGTTGATATTATGTAATAAGATAGCAGGCATTTGGTGGCTTTTTAAAGCCTCAAAAGAAGCTTCAGATGCATATATATATATATTTGGTACATGCTCACAGATATTTTGTCTTAAAGTTTAACTGACAAAGCTAGAGACTGGGTATTTTGGTTTGAATAAAAAAAATGATGAATCAAATAATGTTTTCTAAAAATAATAAATGCAAGCTTAATTACTACGTCCAAAGTCAGCCAGTTTACAGACTGTTGTTCCAACTACTTACAAACATGTTATTGGTCTTTTTTCTTAAATGCTTTTATTGTTTTTTTTCTCTTAATATAATGAAAAACTTGTTTTATGAATTGTGAATCATGTATTTTTTCCCCTTTTCTTTGTGTTTAACTAAGATTTATGAAAATGTCACCTGCCGTTTTTCAAACAAGAGGTCTGACACAACATATGTTCCAACACATGCTATAATGCCTCGGCTGTTCAGAAGCAATTCATTAACTCCATACTGTACAATGTCACTCGTGTAACATCTCTGGTCTGTGCACATGCTCGAGCTCATAGCCAAATGATTTGTAATTACCTAATTATGGCTATGCAAATAGTCATCTCATTTGCATAAACCATGTTTGGAGGACTGGAGGCAAGTAGACACAATGAGATTTTTTTTTTTTCATGTGTAGCTTGTTTTTCATTATTTTAGAATAAAAGTTGCGTTAGAAAGCAAAAATATTTTAAGTGTACAAAATATTTTCATACTTCTGAGGTGACATTTGATGACTGAGATTTAAAATGTTGGGGATCTTAAGATCATTAGATGAATCATCCAATCAAAGAGAAATTACTACACACTGCAGTATATTTAAAATCAATTCACCCTCCTTGCTAAGAGACGCAGCCCTGTGCTGTTAAATGACAGATGTCTGACGGACGCCACTAATGTAGCAATCCCTGAGCTGCAGTGGAGGGCCATCTCTTCAGGGGGAAAGCGATATTCCAATTAGCTCGACACCGACTTCAATTATCTGATTTAGTTTGTGGAATCGACTACAGGTCACAAGGAATCAATAAAAGCTTGGAAGCATCTTTATTTAGACTTACAGTGAAAAAGTCTTTATGTTGGTGTGACATCACAGACATGGTGGAAATAAAATAGAAAATCTTTTTTCTATGGAATCGAAATTGTCAATTTGAAAAGGAAAAAAAAGGACCAAAAAGATATTTTAAATTGCAAAATAACCAAAAAAAAGCTTGATTAATTGGAATACATACTGCAGGAATCAATTTTTATTGTCCAATATAACTCCAGGTACAATGGCGAATGCATTCTAATAATTTGCAGTTTCCAGACTCAAATGTTGTCGTACTTGTGTTTTCATCGTTTTCAAAAACCTGAACAAAGCTAATTATTCTGTTGGCTGCCCAGGCAATAAATTGGAGGCATTAAAACACTTTCATTATGGAGATTAAAAAAGCAACGGATGGCTGCTTTCTTAAACTGATGAGTATACAAGGGAAAACAAATCTAATTCTCCATGCATAGTAATGCACACCAGCCATACTGTAGACACTAAACAGACAGAGGAGCATGTGCAGCAGGAATCCTTATGTGTGACACAGGGATTGTCATTACATGCAGCTCCAGCACACTGATATTACTTTTTAATGCCGTCCACGGTGCGGCAATTCTGCTCCATAAGCCAAAGTAATTCTGCACCATGTAAGCATGATGCTGAGGTCAAAGTGGTCTTCTCAGAGACGGTAAATCTGAGCAGGAACAATGTGTCAAAGGTATCGCTGCTATCTTATGGGCACCTGCCATGGCGAGCTTGTAAAAGGGTCATTAGTGCATCTGCTATTACTCAACAGATGCAGTTAGCACATGGCTAGCAGAGAAACGATCACCTTGTCACATTAACATGAGCATTAACCTCCTGACCAAATCTATCTGCGAGCCTACGATCAACAAGTTCTTGCCAATTAGAAATAAATTAGCACAGCTCTGCCAGTGGGCGGACAAGGAAGGAGAGAATTTAGAGCCATCGAGGAGCCAACTGTGAAGAATGAGCAAAATATGATTTTCCTTAATTAACATGGAATAATAAAAAGGAAATTAGAGTGTAATGGCCATAGAGCTGCAGAGGGGAAGGAACAGATGAAGATACACATCTTGGTCCACCATTTACATGGATCATAAAACTGTTTGGGAACCTTTCACTTACAGATGTTGTTCATCAGATACTTGATGGCTTCTAGCATGAACACTTTAATAAGCAGAATGATTGGCTAATAATAAAAGAATGCTTCAATACACAAAAATAGAAGGTAAATGCACTTCTTTTACACATATTATCTAATGCACTGCACAGAAAAATATCACGGTTTTTAATTTGTTATATTTATCTGATGACTATAGTTACCAGTTATGTTTCAAATAAAAAAATCCCTCGTAAAAGCATGTGATAAGCTTAATGAAGCCAACACACAGAAAAGAGTTTTACCAATTGTTCACGACCTTTATATCTTATAATGGAGTGAGGAAGGAAGTCAGCAAACGAGGCTAAAGGTAATGTGAATTAAATATTTATACATTACTCATCAGATAGTTAGATTTTTATCTGCTATACTCACTGTTCAACGATGAAATAGACAAATGGCCAGTTCACAACGTCATTAACTATATATTTTGTTTGATTGTTTTTATGAAGAGACCTCTGGTGGCAGAAATTATAAATGAGGCACTTTAAATTACGAAAAAAAAATGCTACATTAAATAAATAACTCTGTCGAAGCCCCAAAGATATCTATCTATCAAATACTTTACAAAATACAAAGCTAATTACCAGATTAATCAATTACTCAAAGTACAAGTTGCTTCCATTTTAATATTAATTTACTAATTTATAACTTTTCATTCAAAGCACTGCAGACTACAGATGCAGCTACAAGATATGTTAGCATTAGCATACAATTGAAGATAAACATCACACATAAAAAATGAACATAGCTAACGTTAGCTAGCTAACTACATTTTCACCTGCAGCAACTTCCTTTAATGTGGAGGCTAAAGGAGGAGCTTTTAAAAGCATAGGCCTAATATCTTTCTTAGATTCTGCTTGGCTTGGCCAAACGTGAACAGGTGTTGTTGCTGGAAGCTTCCTCTTCTTCTGTGTTTTGCTTCATCTTGAGAAAGTCCATCCTTACCAGCTACAACAGTAAAAAGCTGCTTTATGCATCAAAACTAACAATCAAATATTTGTATATATAATAACTTTGATGCATTTGGTATAAGCTTTCAAATGCAGGAGTGTAACTTGGAATGGAATATTTTTGAAGTGTTTATGGGTAGTTTCACTGTGGGAAATGATCTGAATGCTTCATATTAATTACAGTAAAGACTTCCTCTTCTTGTACAACTTCAGTTACTTTATGTCACATTTAATACCTCAAAAGGTCTTTAAGTGGAATCTGAAATATAGGGGAAAGAGGTCGACCTCAGGATTGTGACTCCACTACTGCTGTGCATGTGTGGCAGATGCACCGGTGAGGACCTTTGGACCAGATTAGCACCTCGGGGGTTTGCTGCTGAGCCCAGCTGTGCCGTCTATACAGCAGGCAGCATCTATTCTGTCTGAGCCTCTCAAACACCTCTGGACCCCGGAGTGACGAACCCCTTAGAAAGGACTTAGCAAACAGTTCTTAGCCTTAAGGACTCTTTCTTTATCCATTCGTGTGAGTGCTTGGCTGAAATGATGACAAGGTGCAGAGGTGCACGAGGTGAGCTATTGTTTTGGTGTGCAGGACGTGTAGTGCTGTGTCGTATGCATGCATCAGGCAGTCACTTAAAGAAGTGCTCGCCGTTCCCGTGAATTAACGAGCAGTTGGGAAGAACAGGCCAAGGCAGTGCCATCTGTAAATGTCACAGGCACTGCTTGCTCATTTTACACATCATTAAAGCCAATATTCCTAACCTGTATCAGAGCAATCAGGAGCAGGCCATTACTGCGACAGGGGCCCCAGGGGAACCACGACCAAACTCAGAAAGAAGAGAACGGGCAGGGAGAGAAAGAGAGATAGAGCACACTCTTTATCTATCTGACACACACACACACACACACATTAAAACACTCATGCACACACACACACACACTTCTGCACACTTGTACATGCACACGCACATGCTCAAACAAAGGAGCACAACACACCTTCCAACGATAAACAAACACATGAAATCAGCACCAATACCACTACCCTAATAGCTAGTGCATTTAACAACAGAGTGGAGTGAAAACAGGGCCAATTATACATGTATCTGTGGGCAGTGTGTATGGAGCCCAAATGAGAATCTTGTTATTCCTTTCCCTCCATACTGTGGCGCTCAGAAAGCTAAGCCATTACAAGAGCGGAGGCTCCAGGGACAGCTTTCGGAAATGAGAGCGAGTAGGGGAGTGACAAAACAAAGTATTGAGATAAACACCCACCATTAGCACAGGCAGTTAAACCTCCATTTCCTAATCCTCAGCTGGACTCCAGACGATATTAACCCTTAATGCACTGAGGTGCAGGACGAAAGGATACTAGAGTAAATTGGACAGACACTAAATAACTTTTTGATGGACATTCAATGTAGGTTAGTTTGTAGCTTGAGAACGGAAAGACCATGAATCTTTGATCCAGGCACGATCAACAAGACTCGAACAAACGCTGTTTTCCGATCTAAATTTGCAGATCTCCAGTGTAAAACAGTCAAAAGTCTAAATGATTAATGAAAGATGAGAAAAACTTCTGAAAAATTTAAAACAAAGGAAACATTTGTGGGTTAAAATGGTTACATTACAAGTGTTCTTAAGTACCGAAATAACTATTCTACTTCCCAGCTTGTTTCCTTGATCGATAAGATGGGGAATCTGTACAATTTAACAACACTGCATATAGGTTTAGACTTTTGTAAAGAAGTCCTGTTATTACATAAAAGTATATATATCATTGTCAAATTATCAGTAACTATTCGTCGATCCCAGTGGACCCACATTCTTTTGTGCATGATTTTCCCCAGCCTGTGACACAGATGAAGCTTTCCCATTAAAACCAGTTTTCTGATGTTATTCATATACATGTGTTTATTTGGTAGATCAGCGAAGTTGCAGTAACTGATTCTGTTTTCCTGAGCAACATTTTATTCCAAAAAATGGTTAAACATCCATGCACTTGTTGTAAGTGGATGTGTGTAACCAAATATCTGTCATCAAAGTTTTATGGTCACATTCCACTGTTCTGTTTAGTCAAAGTATGTGTTTATGTCAACATTTTGCTTCTTTTGAGTAATTTGAGAAGTTTAACTTTTTTCCCATTGATAGTATGGGGGCAGATTGCATATTATGCACACACTATGTAACAAAAAGCTAAGATCAGCTGCATTCTTCTTTTGGATTCGTGTTTTAACTTAGAATTTTACTCTCTATGCACATAAAAATTGTCTCCTAATTCTCCTTCTTCTAATTCCCCTCTAATTGCTGATACAATCCAGAAGAAGAGTCCATTTAACCACTTTAAAACTCAATCAATTCAAAAATGAAAATAAAACTACTTGACAAAAATCATTATTGAATCTTTCATTAAATAAGAGCTTTACAAACCGTTTCAAGATAAATTTGATTGAAAAATGTGATTTATACAAAGAAAGTAGAAAGACTCAAGTCTCTCTGCGCCAAACACAACACTCTGCAGCTCTTAGTCTATTTTAGCTACATGTTTCTCAGTACAAGTAATGCGTCCTGCAGTCTGTTATCTTCCTTTGGAACTGTATGCAATTGTAATCAAAATGTGCAAAAATGTGAGTAGACTTGAATGCAGTTTGGTTGAACTTGATGTCTGCAGGTTCTTGCATTAAAAACATCCAGACAAACACTTAGCTGTTGTTTTCTTCCTGATTATTGTGACCTTAGGATGAGAAGTGAGGAGCCTCTTGTCACAAACTCCCTACATTCCTGCACCTCCCTCTCTGTTCACGTTAGACAAGCTAAAAAACCCCAAAACAATGAGCATTTGATACACTTTCTTTAAAAGAGAAATACATTAATGATGCTCCCTGACAGTCTGCATTAATCAGAGGGGGCTCCCCCTGAACACAACTCTTTATCGGCCATCGATTTTCCAGTGGGTTTATGGCGAGCGACACACCGAGAAAGCTCGTCGCCGGGCGGCTGCTGGGAAACACATTACGGGGCTGTCAGTTGTCTCGCTATGCATCCTGCATCATTCTTTAAGCACATGAGAAGTTCATTACACCGCACAGCTCTGACAGTGCATAGGATATTAGGGACTGTGTCTGTTGTGCATGTGCTTGGTGGAAGTGCAGCTGTACAGACATAACAGAGAATTGACACTTTATCTAAACATATCATTAAAATTAAATTGCTAAGAAATAAATATGGCAAATAAAAGCATTTAAATGCCAATAAAAGACTTTGAAAGCACTAAAGCCTACTTGAAATTTTGCTGCAAAGATAATAGTTCTGTGCAATTACTGTCTTTTACCTTCATAAAAATAGTAGTAATGAAGTTGAGGTTTATTATATGTACAATTTTTGTGAGATTCACGCTAAGTACTGTATATTTTTTGCTAAAGATGTTGCAGCAACAGTTCCTCCAGGCTCCCTCCTACATCCTACACGTCCCATGTTGACCAAAATGATTTCTCACCTTAAGTCGAGTGATGCTGTTTTGATTTATGATGCGTCAAAACTGCTAAGATTCAATTTCAGCCTGCATTGCACGCTTCTGATTGCCCCGTAAATGAGATAAACTGATGGCAATTTATTCAAGGATCCCACCTCTCCTCTCCTCTCCTCTCCTTTCCTTTCTTCTCTCTCTTGTGTTCTCTCAACAGGAGACGCAACTCACATCCCAGACTTGGGTGAATCTAATATTTAAGCGATATGTCTGTATTCCAGAGCATTCAGCAGAACAGACAAGGTGATGCTAATAGAAAACCTCGCACAGGACGGTGAGAGAGATAGAAAACAATGTGCGCATTTGATGACGTGAGAAACATTTCAAATCGGCCTCCTCCAGTCTGATTACTCTTAGATTTCCTCCTTAGGAAGTCCAGAAGTAATCTAGCTTCAATTACTCCTGTGTTGGACATTTATTGATGAGTTCTGATGATGTTTGATAATGCCAGCCATCACTCATTCAAGGCTTCATTGCGACTGTGTCACGCTGCCAGGAGAGTCCCATTAAGAGCTAAGTAATGTCAAATAAAACAGAAGTAATGGACGCTACATTTCAAAAGTATGCGGGGAGCTGATAACTGCCTCTGCACATGCAAAGAGACTGTAAGTGACCATGCCAAAATCTGCAAAATGATCTGATCTGAGACCAACTTTCACAAGTTTTCTCATGTGACCACTTACCACTCCAACAACATAGCAAACAGCACCACTTATTTCACACCACTTATCTCCAATATGCTGCCGATGTTCACTCCAAACAACAATGTGGTCAACAGTCCCATTCAGACTTTAAAGAGAAGCTGTCAGAGACCATGATAAAAAAGTATAATGATTATAAATGCTCAGCCCCATTTAAGAGGCGTCAATGCCATTGTTGTTGTTATCCAGCGTATCAATCTTGTTGATTGATCATCCCGCTAGGGTGACATCAGTTTTATGGCCTCTGAAATGCGTCCCAGTGTTTTCACAATGCCATCCAATTAGGGTACTCCATTCATCATTGGGCCGGAGAATCATTATTAATTGGGTGGAGAGCCGACTGCCACTCCCCTGCTGAGGAGGGCCACGGCTTCTGGAGATCAGGCCATTCAGACTACGGTAAAAGATGGGGGCGGTGAGGGTGGACTGTGCAGGGGGTCACACAAAGACACAAAACTATACACCTTCATGTGCTTCACATGTATATTTAATCAGAACAGAGAAGATTACGAGCTCTTTGTTTTATAATCACTGCAGAAGTCTGAATTCAAGTGGAGTCAGTGTGGCAGCTTTGTGACTGACTTACCTTTAGTTCAACAACTTGTGAGAAGAAAAAACAATAGCTTAGCACAGGCATTGCCTTTTTACCACAGTCTATAAAACTAACCTGCGTTTTGCCTGTTTAACACAGCAACATGACTCCTCTGATACACAAAAAGTCTCATAACACTCTCAGTTTCATCTCTCAGTTAGGAGCTCCACAGGGAGACAGGAATGCTCAGGTTTGTGCTCTGTCCAATCCCACCCTCCTCTGTGCAGGCGTGCAGATCGACCAACGAGAGCTGCATCTGCAAATGATCCCTCAATAGCTTCCCAGTGTTGACGTGTTGTAAGCACAACCAGCTTTAAACACTGAAAAAGTAGTTCAAATGTGAACAGGTTTTACTCCTCTTGATTATTCAGAAAGGTGTGGTTCTGTTTTTGCACTTGCACTAACAGAATATAAACCTTGGTCTCTACATTACGCAAGTTTCAATAAAAATTTGGTGAACATTTTTTACCAAATATCCAGATAATTTATCTAAAAAAGTTAGGGCACTGTATTAAACTTATATAAAACAGAACAAAATCATGCAGAGACAAGTGATGTTTACTGACAACGGTTTTACAGTGTTCCCAAGTCCATTTGGTGACATCCTTTATACAGTCATGTGCTTTCAAAGTGATAAATCTCGCTCTATCCTCGCTTGTTAACTGCTAAGACTTTTACGTCCCTTTTGTATCTTATCATGATGCTATGACCTGTTACAAAAAAACCAGAGTACCTGTGTTTGTTCAAAACAGTTGTTTTTTTTCTGTATTACACAACTTTCACAGTCTTTTGTTGCCCTGAAATTTCTTGCTTGCAAATTCAGAAGTCAGAATGAATATTACAAGTTGGTTCGTCAATTGAAAACTATTGGAACTGAAGTGTGTGATACCTTCATTTCCTGCAGATAATCCGTCTGGCTTTGTGATGCCGGTGCTCTTTTTCCGCCTGTGTTTCTTGCGGTTGGCGTGTGGTGAAGGAGGTGGTTCAAGTTTGGGACTCGTGGCGCTGCCCACATTGGAACTGGCAGGATCACTCATGCCATTGGCTAAAAAAAAAAACACAGACAGGAAAAACAACAATTAATTCAAGAGTAAATAAATGCAGTATTTTCAATTTTTAAAATCGTCCCTGTTTTATTTTCACAGCTCATGTGGGTGAGGGTTTACATTTTGATGTCACACATTTAGCATGTTGTTTACAGTTACATACTGTCAGGGTACATCTCCATAATCTTCACTCAGTAACATTAAAACAGCACACAGAAGCAATTATGACACTACAGGAATCTCTCATGTATTAAAGTAGTTACATAAACCACTTAAACAGCATGTGGTGGGTCATAATAACAAAAGTAGTCTGTTATGTTTCTAGATCATTTTTTAAAGCTTCCAAAAACTGATATAAAATGTAGGTTTATTAACCTGGAAAGCATGCAGATAACAATGCATATAACCTCTTTCAGATAGATTTTTTTTTAAATCCACATAACATGCAATTGAAAAAAAAACTTAACTTTTGCAAATTGCAAACAGTGGGCTCTGTGTTTTATTGAACTTTGAAATTATCCAGTGAAAAAAATTAAGGGAAACACTTAAATCAAGAAAATTAATATAAACTTGTCAGAATTATTGATGGTGTTGCATCATCATTTTGGCTCTGGCATTTTGACTTTTTTGTGCTCAATAATGACTATTGATCTCTTATTAACTGCATTAACTCCCAATAGCTGAAGACACAAGTCCATTATGAGAAAAGCATGTACGAAAAAAAACATCCATGTGTATAAAATATAAAATATTCCTTTATATATCAACTAAGTGAACAGTTTTCATTTAACTCATAAAAGGTTATGTTTAAGTGTCTGTCAAATGTATGAATGAATGAATCACCGACAGATGACAATGAATGATGCATGACTCTGTCAGCCTTTTTGAAAGCTTCATGCAAAGCTGAGGCAGACAGTCACATCCTAAAAACAGCATCCTCAGTAGGAAGAGATGAAAGTGGCTTTGAGTGCTGCAAAAGTAACTGTGTGGCTGCGGCTCTAGACAGAGTGAAGGACAGGTACGAGGCTATCAGTGAACAAATGGTTACCTAAGTTAGCCCACGGCAAAGCTCTTTATATGACTGTCTGAGAGTGACAGGGGGCTAAGAGCCGGCTTTGTTTCTTGTAAGTGATTTTATAAATGTGATATTAACCTGTGCTACCGTTGGGCAAAGGGATAGAAGGGATGGGGCGATCGGAGGGGGTTGTCAGCTTGCCATCTTTCTGATTTCCTGACATCTGACATCACTTTCCCTTCTTTTCCCCTCCGGATGCCATTATGAATCTGGGAGCGGGGGCCAGGGGCCTGCGGGGAAAGCAGGGACGCAGGGAGGGGAGGGCCGGTAGATGGGCCCCATATTGCTCTCCTCTTACCACCCTGTGTGGTGCTGGCAGCCTCCTCCATTGTCTCCCATCAAAAGCTCATTGTAGTGTGGCAAACTCCATTCATTTCCCCGTGCACCGTCCCAGCCCCAGGGGTGGAGTGCAGGAGGACAAGGGGGCTCAGGGATTATTGCTGTTGTCGTTGCCAGTTGCACATGCTATAATGTGCGGCACTGTGCCATTAGCCAGTGTACAACATTAGGCCTAATTCGGTCATTACCTTTAGGGAGATGGGGCTGTCTTGGAGGAGTAAGATGGGCTCAGCAGGGGATTGAAGATGCTAACGTGGGGGGAGAGTGGAGCTCAGAGGGCCCGGGGATGAATTGTCTGAGCGTGGGCAAAATATAGGAGACAACACCTGAGACACACATTGTTATGTCTGCGCTCGGCTTAAAGATTAATCTCAATAAGAGTTTATGTATAAAAACAAGAATATCATTAATAGAGACAAATAAATTAGTCTAAAGTAATGGTTTCCTTAATTGTTAGAAGAAAAGTGACTATTCTTAGAGGCAGTATTAATATTTAAGCATTAATAGTGAATTGCTACTCAGAAAATAATAATAATAGTGACGATATGCCATCACATTAATAAACATAACATTGGTGCTCGTGCTACGTGCATTAGGCTCTCTGGTGTTTTGAATGGCAGCACGCAGCCACACATGTAGCAGCTTCTAGTCGAGGCGTCTGTTTCAATTTCCCTGCTCTCTTACAACAGCCCCCCTGAGACGAGTCATTAGCTGGCTCAGACAGCTGGGGGCACAGGGGTCCTCCATGTGCCCCCACCGCTTCCTCCTCCCTCTCCATCCCAGCGTCTGTCCCGCCAGCACAGCTCCGTATGGTGGGTGGAAGACTTGAGCTCCGACCTGCCTCCGACGTGACAGCCAGCATTTGTTTAATGTCGCTTGAGGTTAAAGGGGAGGGCTGCCCCTCAGGGGCCCCCACCGTGTCATAAACACCTCTAATTATCAATTTCTGCCCCTAATGTTGTGGAAAATGACCCTGGACCTTGCTCATCAGGGTCAGGGCGACATACTTCCTATTGTTTGCACCAATCAGGTTTTAAGTTTTGAAAATGAAGGTATAGGAGCAGGAAATGGTTAAAATTACACCTCACATCACTGAGCAATAATATCACAGCACCTGAGAAACTAATGACTCTGTATAACGTAAAGCCTCCTGCCTTTAAGTGGTTCTCAGGTCTAAACTATGCATGACTGATAAATTATATTTCTTAAGTTGGGAATTCTGAAGTTAGAATTGGACTTAATCTGCATTCAAAGTGGCGTTATTAGCTAGCTGTTAGCGTGTACGAGGGCTTTCGGGACCAAGCTGGGCAATGAAGCACACTGTGGATGAGGAGTCTCTTTCCCACTCAAGCGAGATCACCTGGGCAGCAGAACAGGCATCAGCCTAACCTGTGATTACAGTGTATTACACTCCCACCACGGAGATGACAGTTTAAACATGCTTCAGGATGAAGACTGTGGGTGAGACAAAGAGGGGGCTGCTAACAGCTTCCTGCCTTTACCAAAGCCACACTGAGAATGAATGAGAATGAAAAAAGGGTGAGAGAGAGAGAGAGTGAGGCAGAGGGTGGGATGAAAAGGTGGAGGGGGGGGAGTCATTTCATTGTTATTCAAGAGGCTCCGGGTGAGGAGCACTATGATTCTGCCAGGCCCCTTGACATGGCAGCCCTGCCTGTCCTCAATCAAAGCCAACGGCTGCAATTAATGGCAAAAATTAGAAACAATCACCGCCTCCCCCTTATTATCCTCAATTAGAGCGTACTAATCAAGGCCTGATCGCGCTCTGCTGCTCTCTCCAAACTAAATGTCAAACTTCATTACGGCCTGGCGCAGAAATCAAACACCCCACATGCTATCACCCTCGCATCGGGAGGCCAAGGTGTAAAACACGGTGCCACAGGGGAAAGGCTATCTGTGCATTAACTACCTGTGTCCTGATATGCAAAATTAGAAGCGAAAAAACACCTCTACATAAATGAACGCATAGCAGAGGAGGGCTGAGGCTTATGTGTATATATGTCATATATGAGGACAGGAAGTTGGAAACAATGCAAATCTTCAGTGAGGTAAAAAAAAAAAAATGTTGTGGTAAGTAGGGCAAAATTTTTTTTTGAAAAATTTTGTTTTAAAATTCATGAGCAAAGGGCTACACTGAACAAATTATTTAAACAATGCTTTATTTCTCACATTATTATACAATTTTCTTTTTCTTTTCTGTTTAAAATACAGGAAAATAGTTCAAAAAATGTTTAAAACTATTTATTTCAATCGCTTGTTTTGTCTGAAACCTATGATATATTTAATTTCATCATTATATATGACAAAAAAATCAACAAATTCTCACATTTGCGGAACCACAACTGATGAATAATTAATCAAGAAAATGACTGAAACAATTACTTGAATAAAAAAATATTAAAACCTAATAACTGTCTGTTGATGAACTTATTTATTAATAAACTATCTTCAGGTCAAGTTAAGTGTTTTGTGTTTAAATAAAATAAATTTAATAATAAAAATATTCCACTCATTGGCACTGTGAAGACATCTCAGTCATCTAATGGATAATATTGAATAATCATGGAGTTCCTACCCATGAGGAGCACTGATCTACAGTAATTTTTTACCTTTGGAAACATGAAATTACTCCCATTTGACCAAGACTTTACTTATTGTCATCAGCGAGCTCATTACTTTACCTGTTTTTGCCTCTTGCTTTTAATTCAGGTTCAAAGATTGAGGTGTACCAAGGAGAGCAGGGCCTAAACAAGCATCCGCTGCATTAAGAATGGCTGTCTTTATGAATGCAAGCAATAGAAAAATTGGGCCGGGATTTAATCAAAAATCTGCGCTCAATATTCAAGAGACGTTACTACCTCTGCTTCTGCCTTTGCTCAATAGGTTTACAAATGAGGACATTCTTTAAATAATATGGAAATGGTTACGTGGCTAAGATGCATTCATTCTCCAGTGAATCATCAATCTGCTGTTTTTGCATCTCAGAATCACATTTTATGTTAACCTGCAACCTTCACCAAGGATAATGGAGTGATTGGGCTTGGTTCAAGTCAATTCAAATGGCAAACATGAGCACCCTTCACTGTGGAACTCCCTCTATTGATTATCGACGGCACATTAGGATGAAAGATAAGAGGGTCGCGTTTCATTTAAGTTTATGTTTTCTGATAGTCCAGTCGCACTTTACATTACAGATGTATTTTTGCTGCCGGAACTAAGGTTCTTAAATTACAGAAAGATGAAAAAAACAAGATATTCACAGAAAGTTTTTAAGTTACAGAGATGTTGCTGCTCTTATATGTGACTTAAACTGTCTGCACTGACTATGCACTGATTACAGAGACATTCCTTTCCCGAGGATGAGCAACATATCCATCATTTGACGCAACATTCCTACTATCATTTTCAGCTCATTTGCCTCAGTCAAGCTCATTTGTGGTTACCTTAAGAGTAGCATGAAAATAATTGAAGAAAATAGAATAATGGAGCAAATTGTGGATCTGATTTAGTTGAAGACTGGATGCTGGTTAATGAGCTATGCTAATATTGAGGGCTTTTCAGTTTACCAAACATGAAAATGGGAAATTCAAGGCCTCCTCATTTTCTCAACTCAACGTTTAGGAAATTCCTATTTGTCCTCTACAGACCGGTCGCCGTTCGCACAATCACAAACATCCAGTTTGAAACCTTTTTTTTTCTCCCCCACACACACAGTAATATGGATGCAAACACACTGTAGAAAAAATTCACATACAAACAGCTGCATAAAAAAAAAAAAATCAGCAAGAACACACACACACACACACACGCACACATCAACACACGCACACTTGCGCTCATTTATTTGAGGACCCCACGAATCTAAGTAATTCTGCTTTGGGCATGCTGCTGATGGGAGACGGGGGTAGGGGGTGATGGAAGTGCCTGCGTCCAGGCAGAATTGATCGTTTGGCAGCTCCAAATGAGAGACAGGCTTGTCTGCGGAACCACGAGGGCCGTGCAGTTGGACTCCAGCAGTGCTCGTAAAGTGCGCTCTTTAAACTGCCGGGGCCCCTGGGAGCCCATGGGGAGGGGGGGAGCCGCCGCCGTGCTAATGAGAACTACCAGAGTGCAAACATGCATGGAAATGACTGTTATTCTGTTGATGTGCATTTAAGTGCTTTTTTACTGCCAACCACAAAGAGAGGGAAATAACTGGTGATGAATGGTACCCCCAAAAAGCATTCATTTTCCTCTTCGGAAGAAAAGAGAGGAAAACAGACGAAGGGAGAGAAGGGGGGGGGGGGGGTAGAAGCAGGGGCAAGAGGGGAGGTAAAGACAGAATGGGGGGGGGGGGGGGGGTCGTGTAGACATGCATTGTGAATATATTATATTAAACT
>JAQNCA010000004.1:14850941-14863946 GCA_029783725.1 Acanthurus tractus | reverse complement strand
CTCATCGATAACGGATCTTCTCTCCTAACAGATTACAGAAGAATATTTTCTGATGTTATCTAATCTCACAATGGAAAGAAAAAAGCAATTTTCAGAGGCCAGTGGGAAAAGAAAAGACCAGCATCAACACGCCTGTCAGTGACTATAGTTTATTAAAATCTAATTAACAATTAAAAAATAATAATAATTGAAAGAAAAGTAATTAAATTCTGCTCCATATGGGCAGAAAAGGAGAGGCAGAAAAGTCAAAAAACGGAAAATGTTAGTGTCATAGACTGTTATTTAAATTTTTGTTTTAAAAGAGGCCTTGCTTGGAAGTTAAAATTATGCAGTTAAATTCATATAAATGGCCTGTTTCTAATCAGGAAGCCTTAGTGAGCTATTTTGTAACTATTGATACCTCTGATGATTTTTCAGGAAGAAACATTATGTCCTTTAATCGATAAGTTGCTGACTGCTGAGACTCTTCTCCATTTTGTCGATAAAAGAACTGCAAAACACTTTAAATGGCTTTCTAATCATACAAAGTAAATGATCCGGTCACAGGGCCTCTGGCGACTTTTTAATACATGTTTTACAAGCAAATATGTTGCTCATCTCGTGGCCTTACTGAAGCATAAATAAATCTATACATGCAATCGGAGCAGAGCTTCATATATTCATCACAGCTGCAAAGCAGATCAATAAAGATACTAAGACATAATGTGAAAATCTTTACACGTGCAGACTAATTTTTCTGTTGTCTTATGTGAACAGTTGCTCATTATTGCTGCAATATATCTTTCATAAAGCCTGTCACTTTCAGTAATTGGAAGCTTGACAAATGATTTGTGATAATTCATCATAATTGTTCCATCGTTTGCTACGTACGTTGGATTGAGCAGTGTGTTCTTTGTGTGATAGTTTGACATCACATGTGTGGAGCCCTGTGCTTCCCACCGACACACACACACACACACACAAAGAGAGGAGTGTGTTCAGTCAGTCTGTGCGACATAAGGAAACAGGCTGATCTTCAGACGCGCTCTGTGTCCACACAATTGTCATATCTACACAGAGGAGATAGTGTCTTTCCCTTCTTTTGTCGTCCGATCGGGAGAAAAGCTGCATCCTGTCACCGTGGTTGACTGATAGGCCGGCCCTTTGTGACAGGCCGTGGATCACTGTGTGTGTGTGTGTGTGTGTGTGTTTCTGTGAGTGCTTGTGTGAGTGTATTTGGGGGGAGGATGGGCCAAGAATGTGCTCACTAGTGAGGTGCCGCCAACAGCTCCTGAGTGCATTGTTATCCTGACTCACTATTTTTATAGATGGGAGGGGGGTTAGGGGCAGAAAAGGGGAGGGGGGGGGGGGGGGGTAATTTGGCCTGTTGGGGTGAGGAGGGAGTGGTAATTAAGCACACATTGACACTTTGATCTCCTTGATTGTGCATTTGACTGACCTGGAGATCAGCCAGTCACCCCCTCATCCCTCCCTCCACAACTGTAAATCCCCCCTCTCTGTCTTTTAAAAAACCCTTTGTAGATGGAGAAAGGGGTGGGGGGGGTGGGGGGGCTTATCTTGTCAAAAGTAGCCATGATACTTAGGGAAAACTGTCACTGGACTTTAAAGGGGAGCTCCCTGTAATGTAGTGGATAAGAATGGGTGAGTTTACAGTAAAGATCGCTCAGAGGGGATTTTTTTCTAATCTGTAAAAAACCAACCTCCTGCTCACCTGCACTCATCAAATCTACCAGCGCCTGCAGGGAATTTCACTAATCTACATAAAAAGCAAGAGCTTAACAGAGATGAAATAGAAGTGGTATGTTTTAAGACCCTCCACCATTAAAATTTACAGTTCTGTGTTTTTTTAAGGGCACTGTTAAGCAATTTCAGGACATAAATAAAACCAGAATTTAAACATCTCTCTCGGTAAGAAATTCATGAAATGCAGTCCTAATTTATCTATTTTAATCTTATAACATCCATTGAATCTACTATATGAAAATGGACTAACAGCGGCAGACATATCGACCAGCAGATGCTGAATGTATCAAACTGGTTTATTTTCCGATTGAGAGGGCTTTGAAAGCATCATCCTGCCATTATTCCAGCTGGACCAAAGCCTTGGTAATTTCTGTCCAAAGGGAAATGAGAAGGTCTGGTACATCATTTTTAGAAAAAGGACATTATCTCCCATCATTTGCAGGTAAAGAGGATAATATAAGGATGCTGCTGACCCGTTTTCAACAGCTCTCATATAATCATGAGTGATTACTAATCAATGTGTCAATTGTATCTTCTTCTTCTTTTACAGTTGGACCCTCAGAAACGATCCGTATCCAGATGTGTAATTTTGTGTTCAGTGACCAACTGGTGCTTTGAAGAAATGCTTGAACACGTAGTAAGTAAAATAAAAAAACCAACAATAAAAAAAAAGAAGCAAAAAAAACTTTAAAATGGGAAAAAAAACCTTCCCACTCTTAAAATACAAATCACTGTGTTGTGAGCCAGTATTTGATGTACCACCTTGAAACAAATAACAGGATAAAATAAACCCTTAATAATCCCTTATATTCTGTTAAAATAGATTATAAAATCACAATCTGGTTTCAAGAAACAATATGTATAGTGATAATAAAATTAGACAAATTTTCAGTAAGAAATTCCAACTCATTATCCCTTTGATATGCATGATTAAATTTTATTTGGAATATTACCAAGCACAATTATGAGCAGTAAAAGTAATAATATTCTCTCTGGTTCTAAACATTTATATATAAAAAGGTGTGATCCATGATCCCAATGCATCATCACAAATCATTGTATCTGTCCCATGATCCATGTATATGACTGTACTATGTACTAACGCTGCATTATAAATATAAAAAGTCCACTTGAATTTATTTTGTTTTACGAAGCTGTAATAGGTTTATTTACATAAGTATTAATTATGAAAACACACTGAAATAGGCCAACATTGAAGAAAACAAGAATATTCTATGTTTAATCATCACCCACAAGAAATCTCAATTACATGTAATTTTACCAGAAATTTATATCAGAACTTATCTGATTGTCCATTTAAATTTAATTTTTTTAAATTTTAAGTTTAATTGGTGATCCGCACAAACAAAAAGGGACACGTCTTTGCTAATATCCTTTCTGATTTTATGTCTAACCCCACGCCTCCCTCTCTGCTTCTGCTCAGTTGCTCCTGTAAAGCTTATTGCTGTAGTGTGTCGCCATCTAGTGGTTACAATGGCACATGACTTTGTCTCAATTATGCAGCCTTTCCACTGTGATCAAACCTTTCCCACACAACATGTCACCTTTTAACACAGAAGAACATTGAATGGCATAAAAAGGGATCATACTCACCCAGGTAACTATGAGAAATGAAGGCTAAAAACGAGGAAATGTGCTTACCTGTTTGATAGGTATGGCCCTTCCACTGCCTATGCTGTCTGTTTTACTGTCAACGCTCTTTGCCTGATCACTGGCTTTCCGTGACTGCAAGAAAACAAGAAAGTCAGTCAGCAACTGAAGCGACACACTGACGGCAGAGCAAAGAGTGGGAGATGTGGGGTGCGAGGTGAGTTTTTTTGGGCGTGGTCGTGTGTGTTGCTGTGTGTGTGCATGTGTGTTTAAATGTGCATGTGTGTGTGTGTGTGAGGGAGAGAGAGAGAGAGACTGGGGGTCAGGAGCAGGGAGGTGAGGGTTTGTGTGGGTTTTTTTTTTTTTTTTGGAGCATTTGTGGAGGAACTCGACGTTGCAAAATAAAAGTCTCAAAAAGAAGCTCGAAATTAAACAGACAAGCAGACCAGCGTTACAAACAGCAGGAACACCGACGTGCAAGTTCAAAAGAAATAAACAAAATCAAAATAAAAGAGACCAAACCAAGACCACAAGAGACACATCTCAACACAGAGGAGACCAAGGACGACCACACATTGAGTCATGACTCAGCCCTGAAACCCTTTGGGGGATCCTTCCCTCTGTTTGAGACCCAGATTGGGCCCTTAGTGGACCTGCAGACCAACTGCTGCTATACCAGTGTAGCTTCAGCTGTGCCTTTAGCATAGTTGCACTGATAAGGGCTTTTGTAGCACATTAAATACGTTACAGTTCATTACAGGTTAAAAGGAGAAAAGGGAGAATGGTTATTATACTTCAGTACAAGTGTTTTCCTCCAATCTTTGACCTGCAAAACCTGCTGGGGACATAAAATTACTTTTTGCAAATGTCAAACAATTTAAGCGTCAAAAAAAGAAAATAAAACACATGAACATGTCAAGTTTCTGGTCGTGCCTGTGTAGGACAAAATGGTTAGACAGTTAATAAAAAAAACCTCACATGGAAATTAATCAGTCAAAATAATTTACCTTCCCACCCCAAAACAAATAAAGAGATGAGGTACAAGCAGGGACAGACATGAGTGTGTATGGTCTCACTCAGAACATGAGAAATGTCCAGTCACCAAATGGAAAAGAGGTAGAGTCTGAGTTCAAGTAAACCAACTCTGGTGTTTATATTTTTTCCAACATTTTATTTTTTTTTTCTTGGAATGATGACTTGTTTAGCTTCTATACAGACACCATACAAAGCAAGTCACAAATTCACTTCAAAATATTCAACAGATTGAGCCAAACATTGCAGTTCCCACAAAATATAGGATGGACAATAAAGGCATTATTTCATATACTCCTTATATGTATGTACTTTTTATAGAGTACCATTGTAAATAAAATACAATACAAGATATACAGCAGTCTATGTTTTTCGTCAATCCGTTCATGATAGAAAAGCGATTATGCAAGAGTTCATAATCTCTGTACCAAACCTAAAACTGAGAAGAAGAAAAAATAAATAAATGAATAATTAAGAAAAAGGAACAACTCAATGTGCAAAATTAAATAACTTAAAATAAATTTTTAAAAAAAGGAAAACAAACGTTAAGTTTAACTACATTCATACAAGTCGGTGCAACCCAGTTTCATTTGTTGGCAACTTTCAGTATAATATCTCTGTGATACCTCTAAACCCTCAACACTCTACCCTGGTTTTTATGAAGGCCTTCATAAAATGTACCCACAGCTACTCTTATCTAAAATACCTCTGTAAGATAAATACATTTATACCACATGTTCAGTTCCATTCAATACTTCAATACTCGCTGGAAAAGAAGAAGGAATCAAATCAAATCAAAACCAAAAAGCGGACCAAATGAATGTAGGAATAATCTAAAAGGAAGAACAAAAAAACATCGTGGCACCTCTAAGTCCTTGAGTCCTCATTTATGGCAAAAAGGCAGTGTGATGTCATGTGAGGAAAAAAGGTTGAGTCCTTTGGGCGGCTGGGTAACAGTTCCAAGAGTGACTTGACTGTACAGCATGTGTGTTTTTGTATGGGATGTCTGAATGCTGGAGGGGGGAGGGGGATTGGGATGGGGTGGGGTAGGTTGGGGGGGGCAAGGTGGTGGGATTTAGAGGGGCGGGAGGGGGTCAAGGGGTGCAAGGGGGTGGACGGGGCATTTCCAGAAGAGTCCCTACAGTCTGTCTCACTTGGTGTTATTTGACGTTTGTCTACTTCGAGTGCGCTCAAACACTCAAACGGACTCGACTTTAGGCAGCGTTTCACGCAAAAGTCCTATGGTTTCCGTTTAGTGCAAGTTCTATGCATTACCCTTAAATGCCGTAAAGCACGGTGGGTAAAGCAGCGGCAAGCTGTAAGTCCTCAACAAATAATCTCTTCTCTATCAGGATTGGCAAAGCAGGGGGACTCTTTTTTGTTTTTGTTTTTTAAAAAAACCGTCATGCTCTTCTAATTCGGAAGGAGTTGGAAAGCCCTTTTTGTTGAAGAAATGTTGGAAACAGAAGCACAAATCTGCAAATATTGAAAAACAGTGTCAAATGGTTATTTTTTTTTTGTTTGTTTGTTTGTTAGTTTGTTTTGGTTATGTCTTTTTTTTCTTAAACGTAGAGATCCAGCAACAAGTCAAGGGACTAAAAACATGGAATGGGAAACACCAAATGGCAGACATTAATAAATGGATTAAATGAATATGAATGAATGAGTGGGACGGATTTAAGTATAAAAAATGTTAAGTTTTCATCTAAATTCCTAAACAGTGTGCTTTTCAACACAAAAAAGGGGACAGACAGCCTGAAGATGTCAGGAAACCACAGACAGATTACAAAACAGATCGTTCAGAGTTCTTGACCATGGAAGCACTAGGAAAGATTAATGTGTACTGTGCTGACACCTAGTGGCCAAAGACAGTTATGGCAGATACAGGCTTGAAATGACTGTGGTTGGTGGAATTGATTTGTGAGGGCGGTGAAAAGACAGCGTGATTAGATCTTCTGAGTTTTATTAACTTACTTTAAAAATCAAACCGGTGTGTTATTAAAAAGGATTCACCTACTTCAAGAGGTTTTCTAATAATAAACTGCGTCTGATGTTTTTGTAAGCTGATTCAATTTGGGCGAAAAAGACGTCTGAGCCCAAAGGTAATTATTTTCACTCTCCAACACTATTAACTCAATGAACTGCACACTGCAAAAGCCTTTTCTTCATTTTAAGAGTCCCAATGCCAGTGCCACAAATGTGACAAATATTACTTTTGTATCTGATTATAACCGGACAAAATAATGTTCTTGAAGCAGTTTTCTGCTCGTCAATATTGGAATAAAACATCTTGTGTGTGATGACTAATGTGAGTCTGATACTGATCTGTCATAGCTTGCTTACTGATGACATTAAGGCATATTTTCTGTCATTGAGTACTTCTCCCAAAATCAACAGAAAGTGAACTACTTACAAGAATGTGGCTAAAAAACATGACAAGCGTTCTGAATGGCAGCCTGCCGTTTGTCAGTGAGCGGCAGGACTTTGAGAGAAACTAACACAGATGTGGATTTGTTGTTTTTTTTTTGAAAAAAAAACAAACAGAGCTAGGAAAGGGGACATCCTCGAGTTTTGTTTTTGTGTCGATGAGATTTTTTTCTCTTTCTGTTGTTTTGTAAAATGGCAAAAAAAAAAAAAAAAGGTCGGCATTGCAAGTCTTCCTCTCCTTAGCCCGCCGCACTCTTCAAGTGTCACTGAAGAAATGTCGGCATCGCCACGTTAACCTTCCGTCCCCTTCTCCTCCTCCTTCTCCTTTCTGCTTCCTCCTCCTCCTTCTCCTCTCCGCCTTTCCTCCCTCGCCCTCCCTCCTCCCACCCTCGGCTCGCTGCTCCTCAGAAGGTCATGAGCTGAAACTCCCGCTCGGCTTGCCACTCCGGCACCCACACTGGGTAGGTGGCGTGCTTCGGCATCTCCATGACGCGGACGGGGAGAGGCTCATTTCTCTGGTGGACATGGTTAGTCACTACCTAGCAGGGGGGAAGGGAGACAACAAGGGGAGCTAGCACACAGCCTGTACTGCTCGGAGGCCACAAAGCCTGAGGCTTCCACAGCAGCTGGGATAACAGAGTGAAGGCAGTAGGAGGACATAGAGGAAAAGAGGGAATAGATAGGGAGGTTAGAGAAGGAGTTAGTTGGGAAGAGAAAAGGGGGGAGAGAAGAAGGCAGGAGGGAGGAGACAAGGGTCGGAGGAAGGAGGCGAGAGGGAGGAAGACAGGTGGAGGAGAGGGGACGTTTTTAGAGGTTAGGGAGGGTGGATGTACCAGGAAGGAGAGAAGTAATCTCACATAACCTGATCTCTGCGTCATAAAGCTCTAAAAAGTTCTGGAGAAAAAGTAGAAAATTGAATAAAAAATTGAGAAAACTCAACCATTAAAAAAGATGACTCAGCCATTTCAGTCGGTTTGAAAAACACAGGTTGGCTTTTTTTTTTTTTGGGAGAGGCACAAACAGGCTCTCTATTGGATCATGTCATCGATTTGAAGAAATAACAAATTTCTACAGACCTTCATTAAAGCTTGATAAGGTGGAGGTCTGGCTACGCGAGATTAGGAGAGGCTTTGCAGCAAAGAAGAAGGCTGGTGTAGGAGGGAGGAGAGAGGAGGAAAGGGGGGAGCAGGCTGGGTGAGAAGAAGAGAGGGCAGAGGCTACAAGTAAAAGACAAGCTTAGGACATCTAAGGAAATCAGAGTGGTTAGTGCACACATATGCTATTGGTTAGAGAAAAGGGGCAAATACGACAGGACATGGGGTAAAGAGCAGGCAGACAGGGGTCGGGATACTGGTGTGGTAGTGGATCTTGGTGGCCGAGGTCGGATTTTTTTTGGGGGGGGGGGCAGAGGGGGTTCTGGGCTTTGCAAGAAGGTTAGCGGCCGGGTGAGCATTTCTATCTGGAGCTGGGGTGTTGGGAGTGTGCGGGGGCATGCGTTATTAGCAGCGTGTGAACAGGGCTTTGGCTGGCATCGGACTTTTAGTTTAGCCTGGTCATGCAGGAGAGGTGGCATAGGCGGTTTGTGGCTGCCGTTTCTCCCCCAAAAGGGAGGTCACTGCAAAGAAAGGATCTAGTAAAAATAAGAAGGGTAGGGGGGGAAGGAGGTCAGAGATTTAGAAAGTGCAGAGGGCCTAGTTTGTCTTGGGTGAGATGAGAAACTTAATCCATGTGCACTTAACTACATCCAATTAGAAAAAAAAAAGAAAAAGACATGGAAAGGGTTGACGTTTTTTTTTCCACAGTGTTTATGTTTAATATTTGCTTTGAAAGAAGGGTTCTTTTTTTTTTTTTTTTGGAGCATTTCGGGGATCTGATATAATTTTCTATTTAGTCTTTTCTCCTTTGCCCATTGAGCTGTGTGAACAAGACGCTTTCTTTGCCTGCATCGGAGGCAGGAGAGGTGGCTTTTGATGCATTTCCAGCTACCTGTCTCCCTCTGGTGGACAAAGTGTGCTTGGCAACATGCCTCCTAGTAGTGTGAGTGGGTGTTGCTTTGCATCAGCTGTCGCATACTTACTGTGAAAATGTTGGAGCGGCGCTTTGACTGCTTGCGGATGGGCGTGGGCGTGTTGGAGGCAGCGATGGTCTCAATGCGCATCTCCCGCTGACTTATGCTGGGGGTGGAGGGAACAGAGGAGGAGTAGTCGCTGAATGCACCCCCACCATTGGCTGCCTGGGGAGCGAGAGAGATTAAGAGGAACCGACAGAATCAGAGGAAAAAAGGGGGGTAGGAAGCAAGAGATTGAAAGTCAGAGTCAGAAAAAGAGAAAGAATAAAAAAAAAACAAAAATCACAAGCAGATCATTTTAGGATTCCTAAATTTGATTCCTCCTTCCTCATAATAAAAAGAAAAGAAGTTATGATTATGAAAAGCGTTACATAAATTGAGTGTGCTGGTGACTTCTGCATATCATAGCATTCAGATCTCATTTATTTTAGGTGACTGAGGGATCAGTGCATGAAACATTGTGCTGTTTGATAATATCTGGATCTTACCTGGTTAATGTGAACAGAGGGGATGGATGCAGCGGGGACTGATGAATGGCTGGGGGAGTTAGGGAGAGATTTGCATGGACCAATAGAGAGCTGCTGCTTTTTCCTCATGGCCACAACCTTCTGGGCAACTGCAGAGGAAAGTGGCAAAGACACAGCAACAGATTGTTAAATGCTGATAAAAATAACACCCAGATGAAGGAATTCAGAGAGTTTTGGAAGACTGACTGCCCAAATGTGCAGTAAGAACAGAGAAACCAGAATCAGTGATAAATTGGTGATGTTGCTCTGTTCTGTGATTAACACCAGTTTGTCCAATGACGGTGTACAAATATACCTACATAAATAAGATAAAAATCTTCCTTTGACTGTCCAATATCAAAGTTTTCCAAAGATTTTGATCATGACTTTTATTGTAATGACAAGTAAATGAGGTGAATGTGCAGTTAAAGGAGCTTTGTGTAACATTTTTGATCAAGTACAGAACAATTTGTAGGTCATGTAGAGGTTAAACTTGTACTCTGCATATAGAGGTTAGAGTCTAGTTTACACTGTGCTATAGAGGTACGAGAGTGTATGACAACATATAACATGCTGACTGAAGGACATGAAACTGTTCCCACACAGAGAGGTTAAGCCAAGGTCACCTGGGTGAAAACCAGGAATCCTTACGAACAAACTATATGGAGCCTGTAGATTTTAGGCACTGTACTTAATATTGCAACCCATCAAATGAGATTGGTTCATGCGATTTTAAGCAGATTTGAATACATTTTGTAGACAAACTTGAACAAAGTTGTAAGAGCTGAAGTGAGGAATTGTACTATAATAAGTGTTTAGGATCTTTAACAATAACTACACAGCAAACAGGTAGATGTTTAACTTGTGTGAAAGCCACCTGGCACTTACGGCTCCTAAAAAGTTTGCAACATAAAGAGATGAACATATTTGATTTTTGTTTTAATTCATGAATCTGCATGTGATGCTAGACTCTTATTTTGGTATATAAGACTTTCCTGTGATCACTTACAGGTTCAGTTCACCTACACACAGACTTTTTACTAGCCATGCAGACAGTTTTGGTTTTATTTGCAAATGTAATTATGTCAATGTCACCATGTTAAGAAAAATTAGTTGAAGGTAATCTATTTAACAACAGTGCATCCTTTCCGTACTTATCCAGGTAAACTGACCATTTATTTCTCTGTTTGGCAAATGTAAGCATGGTGGACTTGTGTAAACTATCTGCACATGGATGACTGAAGTATGTCTAATGTTCTTGTGGGAACATTAATTCATAAGAAATTCTGCTTAAACCCGGTGAAATCATCAAAGAACTCGACACAACAGGACTTCAGAAGCAAGAAAACAAACTTATCAGTCAACTCAGACCGTGATGTCTAGACTGAATTCCAATCCGGCTAATTTTCTGCATTTTCTTGTAAGCGAGCAAACCAGACAGTGTAAACATGACGTTTGCCACCTTAATTTCAGACTTCTGCAGCACACACAGACAATGGCGACTACAGCATTATCCTGTCTGCAGGTGGACGTGTCTTTATGTACATTCAGTCATGTCAGCGAGGTTTTTCTGAAGTGTTTAACGCAGAGAAAGAATAATTTTCCCATTTTTCTTTCTTTATAAACAAAACACCACCACTGTATAAACCAAATGGGGCTAAACACGGTGAGCAAAGCTAATTTCAGTCAGACAAAGAGGCACACAAGCACATTATCACAAACACCTCAGGCCGTTTGTTTTTCAGTCAGGTAATGAGCAACGTACTCCGAGTTGGATTATACATATCTCCTGGGGGAAAAAGGTACTTCTATTTCCAAGAAAAGTAATCATACAAAATGATACTTGCAATTTTTTACTGTCATTCGCTGGGCTCTACAGGGTGATATTAGTCAAATGAGACCAGTGTCACCGTCTGAACAACCCGATTTGCCACGCTATTGGTGCAGCCCGTCATTTAATTCACAGCACACGCGAGTGACGGACGGACTGGGTGGAGCAGGGAGGGGGTGAGGGAGGGAGGGAGGCGATGTTCATGGCTGCGTGACGTGAATTAGCACTGAGGGGAAAGAGAGATGATTTGAAGTTGCGCTGACAGCTGGGACCATAACGCCCGGCTGCCTGCTGCAGCATGGCAAATAGAGAAAGAAGGCACGAGAGTGATACGGAGCGACTTCTCCAGACAGCCAGCACTCCTTCATCTCTTTTAATTATTTCAAATTGGGCTTCAGGAAGCAATTAAGGCAGAGAAGGAAGACAACGTGCCTTTGCATCAAGTCAATGAAATGCAAAGTGAATGTTGTGATACATATTCAGATGTTTTGTGAAGGGATGGCAAGCTTTCAGAGGAGCTGCAGCCTGAGGGGATAATGTGCCGGAGCTGAAGCAGCCGAGTTTCCAAATGACACTTTCATGACTTCAGTTATGGATTCGGGAACAAACTCAGAGTTTCCAGATAGTTTAAAGAGACATTAAAGAGGGTATTTCACCATTTATACACAACTGAGTATTAACTGGTTTGTGGCTTGCAGCTCCACATTTGTCTGAAAATCTACATCATGAGTTTAGCTTCTGTGAAGAGTAACTGCCGTGTTTGACAACTGCATTCAATGTCATTTAAAATGCCTGTTGTATCATTAATTGAAGTGAGCCTGTTAATGTTCACAGAGTGTACTGCCAATCACAGCTGCAGAGCATAAAGAATATCAATGCGTACGTGCGCCACTCCACATGGGTCGAGCATGCACAGCAATAACTCATCAGCAGAATAAAGGGCTTTACAAAAATAAATCCTAATTAATAAATTGAAACACAAATTACACTCATGTTTAATGGACTGATACAGTAAGTTTGAAGCAAAACAAGCTGATCCAAGATTATAGTTTCCCCAATGTTTAGTCTGAGGATACAGACGCTGAATAACCTCATGGTCAGACCCTTATTATTTATGTTCACATAATTCACACAAATGCTCCGCGTTTGTTTCTTCAAGGAGAATCCTGTAATCTTGGCATCAAGCTGAGGTTGGAAGTTGTAAATCTGAAATGTGGCTGGTAGAGATGCTAGTATGCAATGATGTAAGTGCAGCCTTCAGCTTTGCCTTGGGAAAGGCATGTGAACAAGGTGAAATCAAATGTAATCTGAAAATGTATAAATGTCAGAGAATAACCCATCATTATTTACCCAAGGGGACCTGGGACATCAGGAAGAACATCAAGTACTTTTGGTGCACTTTTAGGATGCCTAAACTGGAGATTTACAAACTCTGAAAGTATTTGTCATCACATCTAAGTTGTTTCAATAAGCGCAATTGAAAATCCAGAGTTAATGATTTTCTTCATACCTACATCATGTAGGTATTTTTGTGGTTTTTTTAATGCTCACCCATTTTAACATCAGGAGAAGACCAAAAAATATGACAGCAGAATTGTTTTTGGTTTCTTTGAGTGATTATGTGAGTGAAATTGAAGAATAAGTTTAAAAAAGAAAATCAAGATTTCTTCTCTTTTAAACAGCGTATTGGAATTTTAGCAGATCCCTAACATTCAACACCTTACAGATTAAATTAAAGCATCTTCCAAAGATTTAAGACTTTGTATAACCCTGTCACAGTTTAAACT
>JAQNCA010000004.1:14829205-14846343 GCA_029783725.1 Acanthurus tractus | reverse complement strand
AGTTTTCACAACATAACTCATTACACTTTGCAAATAAATGAGAAGACCAGAAAAAATAATTATAGCAAAGAGACTAAGAGTGGAAAGCAGGCGATGGGAGATAAAAATCAGAGGCAAAAAACCCCCTCATTTTTATTCTAAGCTGGTGGGGCCCTGGGTCACATCATGTCCACAGGACAGTAGAGAGCTAATACTTCGACTCCATGCAGCCTTGAGTTTTGCTCCCATTTTCTTCATTTCATTTCTAATACAAATGCATATTCCTTGCTGCTAGCAAAGCTGGCTGCCGGTGAGGAGGAGAGCAACGGGGAGAACTATGCAGCAAATTAGATTTTGCATATCATTTGAATGGTTTGCGATCCTGTTGAGATTAAGAAGATTCAAATGAGAAAGTTGTGAGGCTAGAGATGTCCCTGGGAGTGAAAACAGAGCCTCATGAATAAGAAAAAAAAAAAAGGAGACGAAAAAGCCGAAAGCGATTTGGCAAAATTGAATAAAAGCGCAAATTTGAAGGTCTAGGAACGATCATGAAATAAGTTGAAAAATGATGCCGAGAAAAAGGGGATAAAAGTACACCTGTTACGCTCATCTGATTTTGGGAGGGGGGGGGATTTCATAAGCAGCCATGTTAGCTAAGATCCTTCAATGATTAGATAATAGAGTGCCAGAGATCAGGTGGCTCAACCTGCACATGAAGAACCAGAGATTTCGCATCACAAAAGAGCTGTAAGGGCCATACAGTGGATGGGCCCTGTAATTTTTAATAGGCAGACAGTATTCCTGTCTCAGCAAGCAATACATATCCACTTGAGCCACACTTCCACCCTGTTAAGTCCACTTTAGGCCGCTTGGCAAATAGGGGATTCTCCCAGCCTTCTGCACAGGCTCTCAAGCCCTGCAGGATGGCGGTTGTGTAACAGACAGAGATTCACGTAGCACCAGCCACTCGTTTTTTTTTTTTTTTTCGTTTTTTTTTTTTTTTTTTCAAACTTAAGTCACAGAGCTTTAGAGATTCAGACAAAGGACTCAGAAACTATGTGTCTGCGTGTCTCTAAATCCTGTTTGAAAAGGGAGAAAAAGATGAGGAGGATCTCGTTACACGGGAAGACCGGACCTGCACGTTACTGAAAAAACAGACATTTATCAGACTGTAACGGTATGTTCAGCCGTCTCAGAGAGATATTACAGCTTCATGGCACACAGTATTACACAGTTATTATTACTGCTCAACATGAGCCTTAAAGGAATAAAAACCAAAGGAGATTTCTGGCTAAACATCGGTTTTATTATAATTGTACAAATTATAATGCTCTGACTTCATATGAACCTAAACTCTCTCTATATATTTTAAGTAACACTAATATTATAGAATTCAAGACCATAGATAAGCAAATATACTGTGGTAAGATAACAGTCAATTTTCATACCACAGTATATTCTTAATTTAGAGTCAGTGCGGGGCTTGGCAGCTTGTGCGTTTGCCAGAACAGACTATGGAAAAGTCTTTCTAAAATCAGCTTCTGTAATGAAAGCATATGGCTCTGCTGAAAACATAGATAGAATTTGAAGTAAACATTTTCAGTTACATAATCATGCAGGACGCCGCTGTCTTTATTTAGAGCTGAGCCAACACAATGCATCCAAAGAAAATAGCCCTGTGCCTTTGAATAAATGAGGCAGGCAGACTACTTTAGTCTTCGGCATTTAAACACTTTTCCTCAATCATGATGAAAAGTGATTATGAATTATTTGAGTGTGTTACTCGACCTCCCGTATTTAAAAAAAAAAAAAGAAAAAAAAAAAAGGAGGTGACGAATAATCTCGCGCAGACAGCCTACGGAGGAATGGTAAGTTGGTAGGCACGGTTAACACGCAGTGAGCATACTCTGCTTACACGGAGGCTTAGACCTTGACACGGAGCCACAATCCAGTGGAGCTCCATCCGGTGTTGCCATGGCAACACACCCCGGTACCTTTTTTCAGAAATCATAGCGGAAAAAAAAAAGAAGCCCAGGAACAGAAACGGTGCAGTAAAAAAAAAAAAAAAAAAAAACAGCCGCCGCTGAACCTCCCTCTGCCGGGCAGGGCTCGTGCAATGTAAATACTCAAATCTGGAGTGAAGCCAGTGTCAGAGCACATGAAAAAAAAAAAGAAAAGAAACAAAGAGGAGCAGAGGAGCTGCTAATTGTGATTGTAAGTGTGTTTTATCACAGCGAGCACACTCAATGTAAAGCTCACACACACACGCGGATATCTGAGCTGCCATGTTTCCTTGATTATGACAACAATGCTCAGTATGTTTTTTTCCCCGTATTTCCACCATTGATTTCTTAAGGACTAATTAAGCTATGAGGATTTTTTTTTTTTTTTTTTTTTTTTTTTACTCCCTTGGTGCAGCAAAATGCCAGAAACTAATTATGCGCTTCATGTCTCATCCTCACTATAATTACACTAAAATGAAACACTGCAAACCCCTCAAAGATCATCAGTTAACTCTGGGTTTGCCAACATCTTTGTGGGTTTTTGTGAAGAGGGTTTACCATTCAGGCCAGAGGGGGCCTTTCTCATTATGATTTCGCTGACAAACCGAAGAAAATCTGATTTTCAAATCTCAGAGAGTTAATTAAAACAGTGAAGGGCTCCTTTCCTTCCTGACATAGACCCCTCTGAACATGGTAAACGACAACCGTGACGTAAACTGTTCATGATTCTAGTAAAAACTGTAATTTAGATTTACGGAAAAAAATTATGGAGTTTAGTTTTACCATAACACTTCAAAAAATTAGTGATCTTAACTGCAAGAATTGCCTAGAAATGTTACACTTTGTTATTATCTTGCATGTTTTACTTTAAAGAGTACAAAGAAAATTGATAAAATTAACCCAGCCAACTGTCATATTTTGGCATTTGGAGGCTCAATATGTTCCAACGCACAACATTTTTAAAACAAACTAATTAGAAAAATTCTCTCACAGTGATAATTTTAGCCTCATGCTTCGTGTAAATATAGTTTTCCCTTTGTACAGTGTTGAAATCAATGCTAAAATACTTGACTTTTCTTCACAAGTAAAAACAAAACTAATTAACCAGCCGGCAGGTTTCTGAGGAGCTTCACTGATCAAATGCCTTTAAAAACACATCAGGTTGTCACAAAGCTAATAACAAGGCTTCTACTAATTCAATAAAAGCTTTTCATTTGTTAGCAGCCACGAGTTTAATACAACCGGTTAGCATCCTGATCTCAAGGCCATAAGAGTTGGAGAAAACACGCTGCTTTAATCTGAATCTCTGTGATTTTTCTCTCAGTGACTGACATGTTTATGTTCACCTCCTGACTCACAGCTCCAGCAGCAGACTCTTACCTTCAGGAGACTCCTCCTGCACATATGTGCCTGTCAAGTACCGGTGAACCAAGGCAGACTTCCCACTGGACAGGTTTCCCACAATACCCTGCAAGGTCAAGGGAAACACACTGTGGTTATTGCTGACAGGCGTAACATGACATGAACAAGGTACAAGCATTTGTAGCCTTCAGAGACTGTAATGGCGACCTGACAAAAGCTTCTGAGCACAGAGTTGTCGTACTTTGTGTTGGAGTGAAGCCTTGTAATGTTGAAAGGGTCATACATAAAGGGTCACATGACCTCGTGTTGAGGATTTTGTTGTCCAGCTGCTGTTTCCAAGGTCAAGAATGAATCTTTAAGCTTTATCATAATGGTGGTTTCATAAATCGAAATCTGCTGTGTACAGACTGACTCTTATCACACATACAACAAAAACACCTCATCAAGAGATTTAGTTTCAGAGATTTAACATTTTCTAACAGACACTGTGAAAAAACAACAGAAACTTGGTAGTTTGTTTCATTCATAAGGTTGCTGTTTGGCTAACATGTATCAAATTTTACGTTTACAAGTGTCCCTGAATGCACCACCCAGCAAAGGTTTTCAAAACAGCTCCAGCTCGCAGCAACTTTATTAGAGCTTGACTGATGATTCAGTGGTTAATGATGGCTAATGATGGTTATTGTAAGAAAATTACAAATGCATTTTATCAGTGCTTATTGAAGAATATAAAAGTAATATGAAACTACAAATAAAAAGAAATGTCTTAAATCTTTACTGGTTTTACCATCAGTTAGCACTTCTAAGTTTACTCATAAGTGTAAAACCTTCTGCTCAGAAAATATCTTTGTCGCAGCTGTTTCTTTCACATTTTAAAGTAATTCTTATCAACATGTTTTAGGCCACGTCTTCAATGTGTATAATGAATTTTGGCCCCCTTTTTTAAATGATATTATATCAGTACATGGCTCAAATATGCAGCATTAGTTAGGCTTTAATCAATTTTAATGCAGCTTTCTCGCAGAAGAGAAATGATGACTCAATTTCAACTGTGAAGAAAGTTGAGATTAGTTCTATGTTGGCAAGAACTGAGACAAACTGCTGCCCTGAAGGCAGGAAATCAAGCAAAAGAAAAAAAAAAAAGCAAATGGAAAGTTCTCATGGTTTTTAGTTAAGGAACAAAACCCTGAAAAACCATGATTTGGTCCTCTATGCCTGCTGCACGAGGCTGGAACATTATTAGGAAAGTCCTCATAATATGCATCGGATTGGTTGCAAACCCCCCCCCAACACACCCACACCCACCCCCGCCCCTCAACCCCCACTGCTTCCTCTCCATGATGTCTAGACCAGACCTATCTACAGCGCCTTCGGGGTGATGCATGGTGGAGGGTGGCCTGATGATGCCAGCATGTCTGGGAAGAACAAAGGCTGCAACATGCCTCATCTCCTCCTCCTCCTCCTCCTCCTCCTCCTCCACCTCCTCCACCTCCTCCACCACCTCCTCCTCCTCCTCTACCCACCATCGCCCTCTTCCTTTTTAGACCATTAGTGGGTGTTGCAGTCAGGTATGGTTCTAATTATAGGGCCATTTGAGGCGCGAGAGAAAATATCTGTTAGAGGCCTTTCCCAGCCTACCTCCCCCCCTGTAAGACTGATGCGTACATATACCATGAGGCACCCCAGCAGAATAAGCTCCAAGTTAGCAAAAAGTTGTAGGCTGTGTGTGGTGAAAGCTATGAGTCAACACAAATCGACTTTGAGCGACCACTGAACCGGTGTTCCTGCTGTTTTTACTGTGCAGCTCTGGGACCTGCAGGGATATAACATTCATGAAACCAAAAAAGCTGCATCAGCACTCCTCGGTAGAAAAAAAACCCCCCAAAAACCTTTTGCTCTTCTTTGTAGGTGTTTGGATTTGATCTGAGTGCAGCATTTGAAGATCAAAAGATGGCAATAAAATAAGGTTTGACCACAGTTTAGTTTAGGCAAAAAAAAAAAAAAACAGGGTACGGCTCACTGTTGTGGCAGATGTTTTTCTCACCCTTCGTCGTTTTAACTGATCTCCTTGAAATGTTTTGACTTCATGAATGAGAAGACATGAATTTCGTTATAATATTAAAAAGCTTCTGACACGTATGACCAACTTCCTTTCAGTGTGACCTTGTCGCCGAGCAGCGACTCTTTGAAACATTTTTTGAAAAGGAATTACAGATATTTTGAGACATTTTTTTATTCAGTCTTTCCGGGGCCCATTTAACAAACCCCTGCATGGAAGCTGCCAATTAACACCTTGGAAACATAAAAAGAAACAGACACGCTTTAAGTGTTTGAAGCCAAAAAAAGCAAGTTTGTCTTTGAGCTCCCTGTGAATTCTTCCCCCCTTTCATTCCCATTGAAGTGTTCCCTTTTTTTTTTTTTTTTTGCAAAGGAACCACAACAATGAATTCACCTAACACGGAAATATTATATAAACTGTCAGAGATGGTGGAGTGCAGTGTTTTGTTTTTTTTTTCCCCCCCCAACTCTTTATGGGTGGATGGCATTAAAATCATGTGAGGATGTTAGTTGTGCATTTGGCAGTGGCTGCGCTGTGTGCTTCACTGGCGGGTGGGATCAGACCCAGGATGTGTCACTAGTCTAGCCCAAAACTGTCACTCATCTTGCGTCCTGTTGCAAGCCACCCTGCATCTCCATGCCAACGCATCTCATTAAAAATCACCCACTACGCGCCAGGGAAAAAAAAAAAAAAAAAAAGTCAGGGCCAATTTCTCAACTGTTTCCTCTCATGTAAAAGGCATAAGCGCTATTACATGGACAGAACATGCTTTCCCACTGACATTTAAATCTCTCAGTAAGATGAAACCTGACCAACAGAGGAGCCATTAGATGTATGAAAAGTTACTCACCACTTTCAGCTCCGGCACTGACCGACTCAATGTCCATTCCTGGCTGTTGACGAAAGAGTCTGAAAGGAAAAGAGTCAAAAAAGAAATGAAGTCAGACGGAGCTGAGAGGTAATCCATCTGTTTGAGTCCCATTTGACCCCAGCTGCAGATAATATGGCATTAACTGTATTTTCCACTGGATGATGGCAAAGGGACTTTACAGCTACAGTTTACAGACTGGCTGCAGTGTGTGCAACAAGTTTTATGATTGATTGCACGGCTGTTTTATAGATATGACAAACTCTTGCTGCAGTCTGATAGATTTTTGCTGTTTGACCTGCTGAGTGATCAGTTTTTGTGTGATTTTTTTTTAAAAGAAATGTTCAGTGTTGTTTCACCTAGTTTTTTCCTACTCATCTTTTCTTCTTTCCTGCACACAAACAATCCACAGTTATCGAGCGGGGCTGTGTCAAAGGTTTATGGACTTGGACTTGCAGAATCACGCTGAAGCAAACTTGCTGACGTTATAGGGGTCAAATGGTCGGACAGATAATGTCTCTTTAATTAGCAAACTTTGACCTTTGCATGTGCAGTGCCCTCAGGATGAAGCAAGTGTTCTTTTCTATATGTTTCATTGCACTTTACTCCAAAAGAATATTCAAATAATATGATGAGAAAACAAACAAATTGACACATTAGAGCTGTGATATTTAGGCGATTCTTTTACTGGATGGCAACAATCATTTTATGAAACAAAAAGATTGAAAGTTGAACAGTTTCACCAAGTTATTAGCTGATTTTCTTATTCTTGACATTTTGAAGATGAAACTTTAGGCAGTGAAAAAAACAGGCGGATTAATCTACAATGAAACTTATCTTTGGCTGCAAATCTTGCACACATTCAATGAAACAACCAGTCAGCAGATTTATCTCCGACTGACTTAACTGCTCACATGCACATAGCATAGGCCTGTGTATTGCAATGACATATACTGTGGAAGGATTGAAAAACATCTCCCATTTCATAAAAAGCTCTATCCTTGATTTTGTTGTGGTGCAAACAACAAGAATCGCAGAAAATTTGCATGCAGGCAACACAAACAAACTTGACACAGAACAAAGTTATTGTGAACAGGAGAAGAAGAGCTCTGTCAGGCAAGAAAAACAAAAAGCTCTTACCCAAAGGAGAAGCTACTGCTGTCACATGTATGTTGTTTGGGTGTTTACACAGACTCTTCTCCACAACAGATTCAAACACCACTAATTACTGGGAAGTGTATTATTACCTGGATGTGAAATAATCTACTCTGGTCATCTTGCACAGTCCAAACGTCAAGTTTCCTCGGTGGATTTACACTTGTGAAACACATAAATGCTGAGAAGGAACTGCGAGACGCCTATGTTAAGTACAACCTCTGGAGGCCGTTTTCATGCACAGTAGGATTTAAACACAGCGAAAACTCTAAACAGGATTCAGCTAATCTGTTTTAAAAAGACAGCCATGATCAAGCTTGATTCAACTTGTTTGAGTTTTTTTTTTTTTTTTCACTGACATTTGGAGACTTTGACAAGACAATCCTGCTCTCTGAACTAAAATCACAAATGACAACTGCACAAGCAGAGCCTGTTTTCCCACAGAGATGAAATACACAGCAATGTGTCATAACAGCTATTAGAACAAAGACCACCTTCCTGTTTGGGATCATGGCTTTCTCACCATCTGAGCCCCCCAAGAAGCAGATACCATCTCTAATACAAGAGAGTAGACTCCTTGTCTGCAGTCAACAAGGTGGTTAATATCACGTCAACCCCCCCCGTGCGCTCCCTCCACACATCTAAACCATAACAATTAGAGTGTTCACACAGCAAACAGGGAGTGATCATTACTGTAAGCCTGTTTATTGCAGCAGTAGTGGTTTCCCTTCATGCCCAAAGCAGTTTTTTTATATGAAAATGACAGCGTAAATATAAAGTTTACCACCGTCACTATAGGACACATTTCCATTCTCTCTCCAAAATGTATGCTAAGGGCGCATGAATCATAGCGGAGCAGACCCGAGCTGAAAAATTCCTTTAGCTACAACAAACACGGTGAAACAAAAAAAAGAGAGCCTCCGCTAAAATGTTTACTTATTTGTGACCTCCATTTACAAAGAGGCTAAGGCTGCTGTGGATGTCTCTCCCTTGTTGTGGGAGAGAAGGAGAGGAGAAAAGTGCATCCCCGAACAGAAGGCCTTTCATCGAGCATTGTGTGGAGCAGAGTAGTCTTTAAACAGCACGCCTCATGTTAAGCCCTCTCAGTGTGGGCTTGACATGTCAGAACACGAGTGAAGACACCCATCTGATTCAGTTGTTTTTTTTGTTTTTTTTTTACAGAGCAGGAAACTGAGTGCAGGTCACAGCTCTTGGAGGTAATATCAGATAAGGCTGCTGCCTCATTTTCATGGATTTCCTGCATTTTGTACCAAAGCTGTTATTTTCAGAAGCGTTCTTCGTGGCTTCATGTGATGATTTTTATTTATGTTATTATTCACATAATTGGAGGGTTGTTAAAAGGTAACAGTCACAACTTACAATTAGACAAACCCACAGAAAGGTAACCCGGCATTAACAAAGGATTAATGAATGGAGAAATAAAGAGGAGGAACTCAGTAAAATTAAAAAAAAAAATTAGCAGAAAAAGCAGCCAGGTGCATTCATGTTTTCATCACATTCTCTCAGTCAACATTATCAAAATTTCAAAGAGGGTCGCATTCAAACCAAGGACACTCCATTGATAGCCATACAGGGAAATAGGATGTCATCAGAGGCCACCAGAAAAATGAAGCTGTTAGCCACAGACTAGCACTGCATTTATGAAACAACACGCTCCTGTGTTACTGACCATAACACCACTTTCGCTTCCAAGGACACAATAACATTGAAAAGAAGAAGAAGAACATTAAGAGCTGTAACACAAAATTTGCCAACATCCCACACGTGCATTTCCCACAACAGCTAAAAAAGCTTTTTAGGAAATCATAATGATTTCCTCTCCTCTCGCGAACTCACCCATGACAAATAATAACACAGGGAAGATGCACGACTTTTGCCATGCTTGAAGCGCATACAGGACAACTAGTTTGGTATCCCACAAAAAAAAAAAAAGAGGCCCTAATTGAATCCATGTGCTCCGTGTTACGTCAGGCTTTAAAAATGAGCATCCCCACATTACAGTGTCCCAGAAAGCCTATGGAAACAGAAAGCCCCGGCATCTGTGATGCATACAGAGGACACCAGTGTCTTTGTCTCCACGAGGGGGAAACTGCGTTGCCAGCTTGTTTGTTAGGTTTTACACTTCACTGCTCATGTCTACTCAGATAAAAATGACCGTTCAAACTGAGGGTAGCCGAGCACAATCGTCCCTCACTTATTTCATTTCATGAGAGAAGAAAATGCAATGAGAGCAAAAACGCTGTGCATGTTGTCAGAGCGTGTGTGCATGGGGCGAACATGCAAACGTTTCTACGTGCAGAGAATCTGAAGTGGGGTTTTTTTGGAATGAAAGAGAGGACAACCTTGAGGTCTAAATTTCCACTCCAGCTCTGACTGACTTCCCAACTATGCTTTCCCACCATCATAAATTACAGGGGGAGAATTCAGCTAGCAATTAGTATTTCTTCTACCCTTATTTGCCAACCTCACGACTTACCGACATTCCCTGTCTGACTTCTTTTATCATGCCCATGTTGACAAAATGGCTCTGTACCATCCTCCCTCTGTGTGCTGCTCTCCAGGGCCATTTACACAGCGAGCAGCCCAGTCAGAGCTCTTATCTCTGCCTTTCCAAGCTCCCAAACGCCAACCTCCTACTTCCATCAAAGGAGGTAAGTGACAAACACAATCAGCAGAGAACTAGGTAAAAATCTTTACGCCATGCCAGTCTAATGCCGTCCCGATGGCCTGCCCTACTTAAAGCTCTTAAAGCCTTGTGCTGTCTGCAGACAATCATTGATCACTTCTCTGAAAATAAATTGGACATCCTGGTTCAAACCTGACTCTCATTTAACATTAGATTTGCAAATTAGGTTTTGAGACATCTTGCAGTGCAGCGCTCAGGTTGATTGACTCAATTTGTAGAGCTAAGAGAGAAATGTGTCGGCTTTTCTTTTTTCTTTCAGAGTCAAGTCGATAAACTAAAAGAGACAATAAATCATGAACTCAGGAGAAAAGCTACAAAAAGGTGATGAACGATATACAACGTTCAGCCTCTGGTTCACCTTGACACAAACAGTTTGTTGACTTGTTGGTGAAAATCTGTTTCCAAACCTGCAAGACGCTGTTCACCTCCTGAACCTCAGACAGGAAGAACAAAATGTACCCCAGCTAAGATTAGCAGTGACAGATCCTCAAACATGAGTTATATTCATTTATTAACAGATTTCTCTGAGCTCATTCTGCTAAGTGCGTCACTCTGTTCATTTTATATATTGCTGTGTCCCCGTTTCTCCAGCGGCAGGTGAGAAGGTGTCGTCACAGTGTTGCTGTTTGTCCCATTTTTTCTTGAATGTGTCGATTTGTCTTGACCATAATTACCCGCTGTGAGTTCGGCTTACTCACCCGTGTTTAAATGAATGGAAAAGTAAATGCATCTTTGAAATTAACTTTCAATCTGCAGATTTTGAAACAAGCAGAGTAATTCCAACTGGGGAAGTAAAGTATTTTGGAAACACTGCTGGCTGAAATTTACAGGAATGTTATGAAAAGAGATAACGCATTATGAATTAATTTTATGTCAGATCTGTGGATCGCTGGGCGTTTTCATCAAAATGTCAGTAACAGCAAGTCAGAGCAAGGATCCCGCTGACACCTTATGCCAAGAAACTTATTACAGAGTCCCATCTACAGTCCCATCCCCAATATTTCAACCTTCACCAGATGAGTGCACTGCTGACCACCTACACCTCACAATCGGCCACCCCTCCTCCATTCAAAAGACCCCCAGAGAGCCCTCATCTCAGCACATGGTTCACTGATCACCCATGCCTCCGCAGGCTCAACAGTGTGGCTTTGTTCATCCACAGGTGGGGGTGGGGGCACAGTCTGCACACCTCAGACCCCCCTCACCATTTCCCTCCCTTCCTCCAATACCTCACTCACACACACACACACACACACAAGGCTTGGAAGTTTTCATTACGACACACTTGAGATGAGAGAGTGTGTGTGTGTTTGTGTCTTTTGTTTGGGGCGGGGCTTCAGCTTTCTGGATTCGATTTAAGAGCAAACAGTCAGGCAGGTAGCAACAGGCGTCGAGTCCCACCCAGGGCATTGAACACCTAACTCTGCTCGGCCCGATCGGCACACCTACATTCCTAATGCCTTACTGACTGACTGCAGTGGAATAAATGGACAAACGACTCGACACTCCTCCACAGGAACAGGTTCCCTTGGTAACACGTCATGTGAGAATACAAACAGACTGGTAGCTCAACAACATTAGCCTCAAGACTCATTAAGGTTGTTACACTAGCATGAGATTAAAATATCTGCTTTGCTGGTTCACCGATTGGCCTAATGAGAATGAATACAGGATATGTGTGACCTGACATTAGTAGAAGGCATTAAGTTGTCTCGGACAACTAATTAGATCCTCATACGAAGGTGTGAAATTTGAGCTTGACGCACAAAAAAGTAGCAAATCGCAGCCATTAATTCAGATTGTTACAAATATTTGCCCCTCTGCGCCTGCTTTCCCAGGCAACTGGACAAACACACTCCAGTGTCAGAGTTAACCTTTAAACACAGTGCTTAAGTCGTCTTCTCTTCGCCTAATCATTATAGCATGTAAGCCCTCTTAATTTAGCCCTGCTAGGCTGCCAAACGCATCCCTATTACAGCCACTAACTGCTTTAATGCTACTGCTTTAAGCCGTGTCGCTGCGAGGCCAACAGACAGCATTATCAAGACTTCCACGTCCTATGTCTGGGGAAACACAGAGATAGTACCGAGACTGTGTTATAGCACAGTGACACTACTGTAAAACAATGTGTTCTCATCAGTCACGGGTGATTTCAGTTTGTTGTACTTACCTATTAATTTACTAACACTGTAAGGCAAATTAATTGCTGTGTAAGTGCATGCACACAGAGTGTTTACAGATGAAAAACACTCGAGAAATACCCCGAAATAGAAAATTCCAAAACGACTCTCTGAAACCACACGTTTTTGAACGCCATCCAAACTTCCAATTTTCCCATGTGTTTTTCATTTGCCTGTCCCTCTAAATACATCTAAAAAAAAAAAAAAAAAAAAAAAAAGTGCACTTCCGTGTTTCTCTTGAGCTGTTACTTTCTGTGTGGCGGAGAAGGGGCTATAAATGGAGAACTGTGCAGAGGAATAAATTCAGCAATCTTGCAGGTCTTACCTTGACCTTTGTGGGAGTCAGTGCCTGCCAGAGTCTCTATGGTGACTGGCTGTGACTTATTATTCCCAGCCAGGGGATACTGGCCAGTGTCTCTGCTCTGGGACGGTTCGTTTTCACATTTGCCACTGAATGGCTGCTCTTTCCTCCTGAAACGGTTGGCTATAAGCTGCCAGAAGCTTGGTTCCTCCTGAACTGGCTTGGAAGACAGTTTTGTTGGACAGAGCGGTACCTCCATTACCTTGACCTTCCCTTTGCTGTGGTACTGAATATACTGCATGCCTCCATCCTCAGTCTGCTCACTGGAGGTCGGAAGCATTCTCCCTGTGAGGTACGAGAAAGGCCGTGGAGGCATTGCTGCCTCTTCAGATGTACTTTTAGTCCGAGAGCGCTCCTTTAAATCCATATCTGACCCCAGACTAACTTTGTCCCGGGGTCGGGTCCTCCTGATCCGCAGACTGAGGCTCCGTCTCAAGGAACTTAGAGTACCTTTAGAAGCGTCAGATTTGGTGACCTTGGCAGTAGTTTTTGAATCTTTGTCACTTTCTCTGTCATTGCTCTTATCTTGAGGTGCTTTGCCAAAAAGCCTCCAACGGAAGCCCCCTTTGAAAAATCCTCCTCCATCACTGCCTGTGTGGCTGCAGCTCCTCTGGCTGTCTATCTCATCATCAGAGCCGATCTTTCTTAGCTCCAGTACTGTCATACTGACAGGCCTGGGCTTCCAGCTCCTCTGGCGGACCCTGGGGGTTACCTCTGCAGGGACCAGAGGCCGCTGTGCCACGACAGGATTAAGGCCATCAACGGCTCTCAATTCAGCCTTTCTGCTCCTGAACTGCTGGTCATTTTCTGCCCTTTTTAAGGGGTGCTGCGTCCGAGACTCCGACAGGACTGGGCCCGGGCCTGCCAGCATGCACACACTCCTGGGCCTCCGCAGCCGCCTGTCTTGATCTGGTTGAGAATCTCTTTGCTGCTTGACAGGGTCTCCATACATGCTCAGGGTTTTCCTACCCTGCCGAGCTTCATCCGGACGCGGCCTTCGCAACACAGCCCGGGGCAGTGAGCTGTGTCCTGCAGCGGGGCCATGATCCCCAAAGACGAGCCCTTTAGCATGGACAGTGACAGAGTATGATGTCGCGCTCCGGATGTGTTGCTCCTGGATGTCTATCTTAGCAGCTAACTCTGCCACGTCTGCCACGGCTTGCTGTGAGGAGTTACCTGAGTTCTTGGAAGGCTGTTTCAAAAACCTGTCTGTCTTCATTTTTCCCTCCACCTCCTCCAACTCCTCCTCATTCTCCTCCACCACTGCCTCCTCTCTTTGCCTTACCCTACCTGAGCGGCTCAGGGAGGGCCACCTGTCAAGCTCCTGCCGTGCCCTGCCCAGCCTCGGGCTGTTCTCCATTGGCACCACGCTAATTATCTCTCCTGTTTGCTGGCAGTTCTCCACCAGCGTTTGGATGACCCGGCCCATGCCCGGCTCTGACACCACCGCATCTCCCTGCGTTTCTTTCAGGGTTACAGAGATGTGATAAACAGTTTTCCCTTGCTGCTGTTGGCCAATAGCTGTACTCCTTGAGGTCGCATCCACGGTCCCACTGCTAAGGAATAGCATGGCACTTGGCACAAACACTGATTCACACACACATCCTCATTCACACACCAATACAAGCGTGCAGTACAAGCCAATGCTCACATTCTGCCCCCGGGAGTTGTTGAGATTCAGCTCATAAAGTCCTTCATCTGAAGACTAAATTCCTATGCCAAGCATAATCCTTCACCTTTGACATGGGAAAAAAAACTTCAAACAAGTCAGAGCAAAGCCTTGCTGCCACCTGCATCCACTGCTGGATCCACAGACTCACACAGACTCACACAGGCATTTAGATGATTGCTTCTTTCTCTCCAAACTTTGTTCTACCTGGAGTGCACAGACAGATGAATAAAAGAAAAACAGTTCATCCACTGCTTGTTTTGCAGTGAAGTCTGTGATAGCTGCAAAAGCTGCAACTTAAAAAAAAAAAATTACTGAATCATCCTTCCTCTTTGGCAAGTTACAAACTGTGAGCAATCCTTGTTGTTGGCGGCGCAGACAAACCCCTTAATCTCTGAGCTCTTGCCATGCAGAGCATGAGGGAGTGAGTCTCTGTTTGAACTTTCAGCTGCCTTCCAACCCCAGGGACACATGGAAAACAAGGAGTGGATCCCACAGGCATTAAACACGCCCTCCTGATTCCTCCAGAGTCGCTAGTAGCCCCCAGTGACATAAACAGACTAAAGTAAACACGAGATTGCGAGAGGACTGTTGATTACAGCAGTGTGTAATCAGCTCAGACACCAGCAGTCATGAATGAACACTTTGTGTTCTTTTGATTAATGGCAAAACACAAAAAAGGGGGACATTTTCCCATGTTTGATTAGAGAAGGGACAGTCATGGAGTACTTTGTTAAGTAATCCACCAGCTTTGTTGACCAGCAGCTTGTATATAATTCAAAAGTCTAGCACAGAAAAATTGCTTAGGTTGTCCTCAGTTTGGCCTGATATCTTTCGGTAGAGAAAGACTTGCACAATTTAAGAAAACGCCTGCCTCTCAATAAAAGCCTGAGTTAGTGATGTGGAGTATCTACACAACTACACACTACACTGGCTCCCACTGCACAGCCTACATACAGTGGGAGAGCTTAAGTTTAATGGATGAGACATCCTTTACATTTTCCTGCTCCATTTATTCGTTTTTAGACGTGCGCAGCTCTGTGATGCATTAGTGGACTGAAATGGAGCCATCAAACACAGAGGCCATATACTTTAAAGACCATCATCTGAATCATGCCAGATTTTACCTGCTTGACTCTGCAGCAATCTGGCTACAGTGCAGTTAGGACTCAAACACTGCCCCTTTGTGGTCAAAAAGAGAAAAATGCTGGTAGGAAACAAAACAGAGGGAAATGTTCCCAGAGGAAAAATAATAAAATTTGGTTAAAATGAACATTGGTTTAATTTGCCTGAACAATGTTTGCGACACAAGATGAGAACAACCCTCTCTATAAACTAATGGGCATTATAATGAAACCTCTCATTTCCTATATTACACACAAACCCCAGTAACAGGTGCATGATTAGAATGTAGCGTCACAGCTCAAGAGGGCTTTTGGCAGAGAAAACTGTAGAATAAAATGGAAACACTGACTGCCCATTCTCAGAGCGTGTCACTGCGGGAAATCCAGTATAACCATGAAGCTGGAAGTTGCAGTCTTGGCGTCACAACAGCTTTGTGCCAAAAAAGCAGTTGATATTAAAACCCTTTTTTTTTTTTTTTATTTCATAAAAACACCCTCAGGCCCTCTAATAGCTGAAAACAATCTTTTCCTCGGGTTGAAGGAAAAACTCCCCCACAAAGACATCAGTGTAAGCTCGTCTGAATCAAGGTCTTTGCCATTTCATAACATTTCCAGCATGTGCAAGAACTGGCATTGGAGTTGTGTCTTGGTGCATTTTTTTTGTGTTCTTATCAGCAGACAGAGCAATGTTAGAGTGGAAACAATTGAAAACATTTATGGTATTGTTCCAGGAAACCCAGTGCTTTACATTTTAGCACGTACAGAAACCACACCTACACACACAGGCGGTAGAGTGTTTAGTATAACCAGAGAAAAATGCCAAGATGCCTTGACAGCTCATGTTAAGCTTTCAAGGTTCATTGTGTTGGCCTTTACCTGTGTCTAGAAAGCAGGGGTTTGGGATCATCTGAGGCTCATCATCAAGCAAATGTTCTTTTTCACTCCATCGGATCTGGTTGTGTCGAGCCCGTCTACGACTCCCAAAGCACAGCAACATGGTCTACCTATGATCTCAAAGGAACATTTACATAACTCATGATAGAACCATTCCAAAAGAAAATATCCAGAAAACAGTCCGATTTGTTGGTCATCTTCTCATCTTGTTTTCCATTTTGTCTTCTGTTGCTTCTGTATCAGGCATCCCAGCGTAGCTCAATTCTCACCTCCAGCATGTGAGTCCCCAGTCGCTCTTGTCCCGTAAAATCTCTCCTTTGTCGGCTGCATCACGCTGTGGCCATGATGTGTCCTCCACGCAGACCTGATAATGTGGTTACCAGCAGAAAGGAAGTAGCCCAGAGAGGCCATGTGTCACGGTTCACTTGGAGTCATTTCCTCGTGGTAATTCCTAATGCAGGTGTTTGTGAACAGGGTCCCACATAAGAAACACTGATAGGATTAAGGTTAATCCACTGTCCTGTTGTCTTTGTTGCAATTCAGTCCAGGGGAAACCTGCTCTGTGGTAAATCCTGGGATTTCAAAGTGCTGACAAGGTAACAGAGCTTCTCTTGTGTGCCCCTCTCCCCTCCCCTGTCCCACAGCTAAATGCTTCTCCCTCCTGTAACCATATCTTGATGGCAGCTGGGAGGGTTTTCAGAAGAACTGGATTAGCATGTTTTGAGGTTCCTGAATTACCTCTGCCTCTGTATCTTTTTCTGTGTGTGTGTGTGTGTG
>JAQNCA010000004.1:14793809-14804374 GCA_029783725.1 Acanthurus tractus | reverse complement strand
ACAATAATGGAGTCCTTGCATTTTTTTCAACATTTGACTTGTATGACTGGTATCTGCTGACAGTGTGGGGGACCCACAGCACCTCAGCCCTTTGTGTTTCTGGCACTGAAACAAAATTGCACAGTGCTGACTGGTGAAAAGTTTGGAGGAACTTTGGAGTCTGCTACATGCAAATATGCAGTAATTAGCTGATTCTTGTCTCTTGTTGCCCCTGTGTGCTTGAATAAATTACACCTTTAATTTGTTTCCTGCCGCAACCAACCACTGCTGAAACTTCCCTCAACCATTTGTCATTCAACTTGCATCTCTCCATCTTCATCTCTAGCTTGTTAGCTTGCTAGCAACCATAAGTGATTATAACAAAATTAGGACACACAGTCTGATTGTCTGTAGCTAGCGAGTACAATGTAAATGTAACATAAAATGTCTCTGCTTATATAACACCAATAATAAACCTTTATTTGATGTTTTACATTAGGCTACTGTAAATGCCAATTTTCCCATCAGCTTTAAATGCACCATCTGAAAAACTGAAAACCTGCATTTAGGAACAGTTTCTCTCTTTTTTTCCTGATTTTAGTTCAGAAACTTTAAGGTTTTAGCAGACATCTTCTAGACTTCTGTGTTATTTTTTGATAAAACTCCAGTAAACAACTTTCTCATTTAGTAACACCACATCCAAGCGATCACAGACAGCAGAGATGCTCTATATTGGGTTCAGATAATCCTGTGTTGTGCCGCTCAATCTCCACTCCACAAAATCTGATGATGACCTGAAGCCTAACCGTGTCAGTTGACTAAATCCATCCTGTAGCCTCTCTTCCCTCTGCCTCTACACTATCTGACCTGATAGCAAAAGGCCAAACTTAAAAGAAACTTCAGAAAAATGCTCCTAACCAGACATTATGTGTACCAACCTCCCTTTAATTACAGTAATTTCTATTTATTCAGAGCCAGCAAACTAACCTAGCACAAGTTTAATGCCACCTTTATCTAACTGAGTCGTGCTCAACTTCCAATAAAAAGGACATTCTGCTTTTCTTGCTGCATGAATTTGCAGAATATGTCTGATTTGGGTGACATACTGTTAAAAGTTTCAAACATTTCATAACATTCTGAACATAGAACGGCTGAAATCTCCTCCGTAGAGCTTTTCATAAGCGAGAGATCCAACAAAAATGTGAGTTAGAGTGGGTGTTATTTTCTCCAGATGGACACAAGAGGACAAATTATCCAGGATGCTCAAGTAAGGCTCTGTAGAAGCAATCAAACAAACCTAACTGCTTCCATGTTGAAGACGAATTAATGTGCTTAGTGCTTCTTCTCTGTTGGACTCTGTATCCAATAACTCACAGTCATCAAAAACCACTCCATGTTTGGCTTTGCTGTAGCTATCCCTGTCCTTGAGTCACTGCAGGCTGAGGTGTTGCATTGCTCAGCACAGGTCATATGCAACCAGAAGAATTTTCAGTGAGTCATCAGCATACCAGTTAATTCACACAGTGCATCATATAATAGCTTGCTCAGTTCCTCCTGCAGTCAAGTAACTAGATGTGTATTGAGACAATGTGACGAACAAGACACATGTTCCAGAGAATTAAAGCAATGAGCTGTGGGAAAAAGTGAAAGTAATTCATACATTTGATCTAAGCCTGTAATTGACAAGTGATCTAACTATTAAGCTACTGGCAATAAATGGCTGAAAATGGAAAAAAAATGTCCGTTATTATTCCTCTTAATCTAAGATGGCATCTTCAAACTCACTTTTTTATCTGAACATCAGTTCAAAACCCAAAGATGATCAATTGTGTGTCATATATGACACAGATACAAAAGCAGCAAATGTTCAAATTTAAAAGGGTTTAAATTACAGATTGTTAGCATCTTTGCCTGAAAAAATGACAAATTAATTATAAAATAGCTGTAGTTTTCATTTAATTTTCTGTGTTTGATCAGCCAGTTAATTAAATTATTAAGTGATACCAAGTCTAAGAGCATGCAGATCAGGTTGGTTGAAAATAGCCTGTAGTCACTGTCTGTTCAGTGTGTGGTCGTCCAATGAGGGACAGTATATATTTATGGCTACTTTTTATGTATTTGCCTGCCTTCACCCTGTGCATGCTGGGACACATTCAATCCCCACTGTGACCTTAAACAGAACTAAATGGATTCGGAAAGTGAATGAATTCATGTTTGAGGGTGACTGAAAGGTTTAAATTCCTCTCAGGAGCGATTGCACAACTGCCGCAACCGTTGTGTAGGTGTTTTAGAGAACAAAATACCGTGATGAATTATTCCATTTATCCAAATACAGTAGACCAGAAACTCGGGCTTAGACAACCTCGGGTCGACCGGTGCTCTGAGGGCTCTATCTGATGAGATCTGATCCCATCTTTGTCAGAAATAAGGATGTCTAGCCCTTGACTGGCTGCAAACAAAGAGGTCTGAGCCAACAGTCAGTGCCGTACAGAGGCAATTATCTGCACAGAGGTTACAGAGATATTGAGAGGCCAAAGTAAGAGAAAAAAAAGGTGGTTATAATCCCAGAAAATGGTTGAGATTGATTCGGCCAGACAAGTAGTGCTAAGAGGTTTCCTCGATGGCAGACTGTCTCTCTCTCACTACCCCAATTCCTAACCCTCCGTCACAACATGACACCACTCTAATACCTTGTCCTTACACCCCACCCACGAACCCAAACTCCCATTACATCCATCTCCTCTGGGTATTGCACTAAACTGTCTTCCATCCAGGTCAGGGGCAAAGGCCTGCGTGTGGGGAAATTCACACATCCAGAGAGTACCACATACACATCTCACACACACACACACACACACACACACACACACACACACACTCACGCAGAGCTACTCCAGCCACCTACTTGTGTTACATAACACATGCCACTGCCTACCCATCCACCGCCAGATCTGCACTCCACTCAGCCACTGACAGAGACGCATCACCAGAGCTCTTACACTCTGCAGAAGTATTAGTAACAACGCAATTCCCCATTTCTCTACCTGGAAGACTCATTTCAGACATGAGAACAGGTCCTATGAGCTGCTGATCCTGAATGACCTCTGTCTGTCCTGACAGTTTAAACTGAGATTTCAGTCAAATGCACTTTTTCCCAAACGTGACATCTGACAATCCAATGTGGGTGAGTGTGGCTAAATGATTTGCTTGGAAAAATGGACCACTAATCATTGCCAAGCTCTCACTCGTCAGCCCACTAAAGGTAGGGTCCTGTTTCAAAAGCCCTATTGGCATGAAGGGACAACAGGAAGATTTGTTTCATTGTCTAAACAGACAAAATGTAGCTTTGAACTAGCTTGGACCCAGATTAGCAGCCAATTTTCGACCAGTTTTTATGCCAGATTCTGACACAACAAAGGATACCTTTTTATGAGAGAAAAGACTATTGAAGCCAAATATGTGAAAAGCCACAATTTAGTGTAGTGTGAATATTTTCAGTCGCCCTTTACAAACATTAGTAATGTGCATTATTCCTTAGTTTTAAACTTATTTTTTGCACAAGTGCTTACAACCGGACAAATAATACAAATCTGAATCAACAAGGCAGTGCTGTCAAGAAACCAGTTTGCTGCTCCTGTAAATGTCTTGCAAAATGGAAACAAATGGCTCACTATGCTTTAACACAGCAGCAGGGTGCATCTCTAGACACCAGTTGGTCCAATTTCACAACAGAATGGGCCCAAGAGCACAGCAGGGCCTGAGATGTACTGTGTGGCAACACAAGTGTCATAATTCCTCCTTTTAAACTGTACAGTGATTTATTTAAGGCCAGCAGTTTGTTCCAGTGTGCGGATACAAAATCGAGGGAAAGCTCATCTTCTGAGAACTGTGTCGGGCTGCTGAACAGTGCACTTTTCACGCCAGACTCCTCAATGAGGAAAATCTCATCATCCGAGCCGGAGCTGTTGAAAAGCTGCATCGACACAGCCCTGAGCAAGACACTGAACGGCTTAAATCAAATGAGCACTGCAGAGTGTCCGCTCACACAGAGGACGATAAAGTCGCTCGGTTTACAACACTGTGTCATATCAGAAAACACTGCATTTAAAAAAAAATAAAAAAGGACCAAATGGTGTTCAGTGAAGACTGTGGCACTCTGGTAACCTTTTTTTCTTCAAAATCTCCATAGTAACATCTCCCCTAACTCGTAAACCATTAAGATTATGAGTCTTATGAATGACTTCTTCAGATTTTATCTACTTTTGGCTTCTGGTATTTGCCATTGGCCCCTCGTGTCCTGGCCTGATATAATTTTGGCTGAACTCAGAGATAAATGTGCTGTCATGTTGCCAGAGGCTCTAGATTAACAGAGGGCAACCCCCCAAAAAATCTGTTTCGTGATTTATGCTCATGAATACAAATACTGCAGTCATTAAGCTCCATTCACACAAACAGATATTAGCTGTTTTGCCTCTAGAAAAGTTACTGAGATGTTGAGGGCTTAAAGTGCAGCGATAAACTTAAGCAACTCTCACAGAAAGTTTCTGGTACATTGCATTGCAGACACCACAAGTGATATTCACTTAAGCTGCTGCTACATTCAGGAACATTTCCATCTGGCGCCTTTTGACACATGCCATGACAATGCCAGAATAGATGGGGCAAAGGACAGTTCAGCAGATGGCCATAACGCAACACTTATGGATGCCAACCATCCATAAGAAGTTTGGGGTGAGGCCAGGTGTAAGTACACACAGTGGAAGACCTTTTTTTAAGGAAGATGCCAGGCAAAGAGCTGTTTTCATCCAGTGCCAATATTCTTCTCTTGTATTTTATTTAGTTTCCAGCAAGTCTGAAAGAGACCTAAAGTCACAGATTCAAATAAATCATTGGATTCTTGTGATTGGTTCGCTTGCTTCGCTTGCTTCAGGTGACAATGTTTTTTGTCAGACGGACACAACCCTCTACGTGCTCATCCCTGCAACTTTCCTGCCTTCATTCACAACACAGTCATACAGAGATTTTCTCTAAAGAGTTACTGGGTCTTGAGGTTGAAAAACGGCAATACAAATTTTGCCAAACATAGATCCCTTCTCCCATTCACACAAGGGTTCCTGAACACATCGGAAATAGACAACATGTGTGAAATAGACTCTAAACTTCTAAATTACATTGGTATAATCCATTTGAGTCATTATTTGCTTGCAAAATGCAAAAGGAAGTGTCCTCAGACTTTAAAATGTGGCACACTTATTACAGAATAACCTCATTAATGATGCAGTTCTCATTTATGGGCAGCATCTGGCCTATGCACTGCTGACAATAGGATCCTTTCAAGCCTAAATGTTTGAGCTACGGCTGAAAAATCACATAAGAGTAATAAATTCAAATGCAGTCATGCAAAGAGTGGATGACATTCAGCCAAGGACTGCCACATAAAGTAAATCCTGACAGTTTGGAGCCGACGTCCAGTGCTAATGGAGGTTACTCTGAAAAGCCCCTTAAGATGCTGGGACCAAAATGGAGAACTGTGATTGTGTTCCTTAAGGAGTTGTTGAACATGCAGTTCACATACTCCACCGCATGACATGAGTCCTGGGTCACGGCCAGGGGGATTCAACAGCGGAACAACTTTAGGTTATTCAATTCAGTGATGGCAGGAAACGGGGGTATAAACAGTAAACGGGGGTCACATTACACTTCCTTTCCACTGATTCCCACAGAAAGAAAACATCACTTCACAACAAACCCTCCAAAGACTTCAGTTATGAATCACAAGAAAACAAAAAGCTGAGTAACAGCTGCTTCCATGTAGATTAAAACTGTCTTTTCTACTTAAAACCACTAAAAAAAATGTCTCTATTAAAAACGACTGTCCACCACAGCTAATTTTCTTATTGCTACAGCTGTGACATGTATTTTCTTTTAGTCAGCAACAAAACAAACTGGTAAACAAGCGCCTGGCATGTTGCCTGAAGGAGTCCTTTGAAGACAGCCAGCACAAGGCCAGAGGACATGTCAGAACACCGACATAACAATGACATCTACAACAAAAATGTAGGACCTGAACACTCAGCTGGCACATGCAAAACAAGCTGTACCAACAGGAGGGCTCACCTCTGAAAAGTAGAGCTAAAACTGTTTACACGACTCTCAGCCTGATGAACATAAACTATGAGGAAGAGATGTAATATATACAGTCAGGATCTTCTGTTTACAGCCGAGTGTGAGACCAAATGTCAAACTGCTGCATAAATTTCTATCCCTACTTTCTTTTAGACCACATGATCCTACACTTAGGGCAGTTTAAGCAATAGATAAGTGCAACAGAACTCATTTTATACTCACAAAAGTCACTTTATATGTAATTTTCAAAAAGATCAGACTTTTATAGGATGCTTCAAACTAAACAAGAAGCAACATTTGGGCCTAAAAAGGCCAAAACCTGAGTGTTAAAAAAAACTGCAGTTCTTCAAATGACCTTGAGGCTGGATCTAGAAGTGAGTCAGTCCCCCCAATGCACAACCTCACAGCACAAATAAATATGTACACAGCCTGACACAAAAAACTGTTTTCGTCTCTATAGCTAATTCGTGCAATTTATGAACTCATAAGTTTATAAAAGCTGAACAGTGAGTGAATCTCTTGTTTAACTTACATCGAGGCTTCAAGATAAGCACAAATTTTTTCTTTTTTTTTTTCACTTCAATTTTAGTTTGAAAGGTTCATGAATTAACTGAAACTATCAAAACAGTGCAAAGAAATAGCAGTTTTGATGTTATATCGAAAAACACCTCCGTATTATATTGCATAAACAAATAAAGTTAGGATGCTAAGCATCTAGTGATGGCCTGTTCTGATTCATGATAGCACTTTGTACCTCATGAGGCAACAGAAAGTTATTGTAGTGTCCGCTCAAACATGAAAGAATGAACAAAACGCACTGCCTCCAGGGCAAATTCTAATCTCTTGTCAGTCATGTTGAAGGTGCTGCTTCGGTTGAACCGTTTAGGAACAGATAGTGAGTGAATGGAAAGGTAAACATAACCATATCTGAAGCTATTGTTGAGCAAGCGGCACCACCATCACAACTTGCCTCAGGCAAGAAAACCCTTTGAGCAGCAAGGAATAGTAGTGACAGGACCACAGACCTATGGGAGGAAATGTGTGTTTCCTTCTTTTTCACAATGGAGGTGGATGCATGAATGAATTCTAGATGTGGCCGTCTCTAACATATCATCTTTAAATAGACCACTGTCAATTAGTATTATTACCGATTTCTAAAACTTGAGCAATAACTAGCATAGTGCATGATGTCATACTTTACAGCGTTATACCCTCACATGCTGTAGGCCACACATCCGTAATCCGTTATTTTCTTCCTCAGTGAAGAAAACGCTTCCCAGAGGGAAAGAAAAGTGCCTGGCATGACATTTTTCTTCAAAAGAGAAAAGGCAACTGAGCTTTTTTTCCCTAAATAACAGAATAACTAAAACAAGAGCTTAGCTTGCTTTTCTAAATGGTGTTTTATTACATTAATGGTCCTGTGGTCCTGGTTGATTCTTTGCCACGATTCTCTATTCATCCCCAAATTAAATGAGATCTGAATCTTCCCACAGCTGAATTTCCACAAACAAACTGGTCTCAGATAACCATTTCTATTCTAAGGACACTTCATTCTTTACCATGATCCTCTATCCATCCCCAACCTGGATGAGGCCAGAATCTTCCCACAGTTAGTCACGGGACTGCTGGCAGGCTGAGGGGACTTGGAGGCATATGCGCCTTTCCATCTGTTGCTCACTCACTGCTTTCCAAACCCCTTCCTCTGTCAGCAGCCATCTGCTTCCAACTCTACCCCACTGGCAGGAAACATGAGCACTTCCACCATAGGATATGGACAACGCACAAACTGGAGGGGGGGGAAAAAATGAACAGCCTATGGCAAATTTAATTGACCACTGTCTCAGCCTGCAAACAAAACAGGATGATGTTGATAAAGGGAGTTATGAATCTCACAAGACAATACAACCTTAAAAAGAAGGCTGCAAATTGCAAAATCTTCTTTTCTGAATTGATGGTTTGTCGAGTTGTAAATTAGCTTAGCTAGACTTTAATGGTACTAAGTTAAATAAAAGACTATCGTACATTGTATTGAAGCAGATTGTTTTATAACCATCAACTCTATTTTTTGAATTCATCTTCAGCTATTTTCTTCTTTCTCTACCTTTTTCTGGCGAAGCTGCTTAATGCTGAACACCCAGATTCACGTGTGTTCGAGACGCACATCTTTTATTCTGTAGTGAAAAACCCACCGATTCAAAATGGTTATTCAAAAAAAAAAAAAAAACTCAGCTCAGAAATTCGATGGCTCTTCCCGTCAATACAGCATTAGATCACAACTACTCCACACTATCCATTAACAAAGTCCGAATGTGGCGGATTGAAAAAACAACCCTCTACTTTCTGTTCATAAGAGATGAGGATGAGTATACTCTACTACACTAAATGTTCCTTTAAAAGCAGAAAAAAAAACCCATCCAGCTCACCCCCGCCCCTCCGCATTCACAACACAAGAAAAAAAAAATTAGCTGTCCATCAATGGGAGAGAGGGAGCCTTTGTTCAATAGCACAATGGAGGACATTCTGTTTTGGAGGATAGCGTCACATTCAATAAGCCAGTGCTGAGGTGCTGCAGCAGGGAGAGGACAGCAGGGCTGATGCAGAAATGGCACTCTGACCCCCGCGGACCTCCCAGGCCTTCAGACCGAGGCTCTGTTTACCGCTCACCAGCTCCGCTCGTCTCTGCTGACCCACGGTCAAGAGACGGCCGCAGTGTTTAAATCCATTCCTGTGGGGGTGTAATGAGCGTTCTGAAGCTGCAGATGAGAGAAACTGTACGGGCTAATCACAAAACAGACCGTCTTTTGAGACTGAGGCATGTGCAAACCCTATTATCTGTTGTGACTCTGTCAGGGGTGAAGTCTGTTACTACTGCACTCCTGATAATAAACCTGTGACTAAAACTTGATGTGATGTGTGTGTGTGTGTGTGCATTTTTTTCTTTTAACACAGCTCTCAAGGATTAGATACTGCTGAATCGTGACGCTTGCCATGCTCAACACAGAGGTGGGTAGTAGCAACAGATGCTACGGAGGATCTGTCAATGTTCTCAAGTGAATAGAATATCAAAAGCAGCTCATACTTTTATCAATGCCCGCTCGGGCTACTTGACATGGGAGTTGCATGCACATTTCAGGTGTTCAGATTAATCCATGTTACATCACATCAAAAGGCTCTACTGAGAGCTTGACAGTGGTGTTGCAGACCTCTGAGACATGAGATACAGCAGAGGAGTATTCTCATCATACAAATACAGGATCACTCTGTTCTCCAACACGATGCAAATGAAGCGAAATGTATTTTTAGGTAATTAGTGTTTACCTTCATTTTCCGAAACACTTACAAGTAGCACAATTAAGGACAATAGTTCCATCCGTCTAAGATGCGTGCTGTTTACAGTGACAACCCTGGTTCAGTCAGAAAAGTGTACTACAAACTCTTGTCTTTAACTGTTTGGAGGAAGAAAAATTACCAGACATATGTTTTTACAATTGATTTAGAGGATATATACTCATGTTTGTGCTTTTCAGCTGTATTTCCAACAAACACTTGTGTATAGTGCCCTTGAAACCCATACGTAATCTGTAAATTAATGTACCTCAACCCAAGAACCGTTTTGCGTTTCCACTGCAGACAGTAGTCTTAAATGTAGGCTGGTATACTTCAGCTTGTTAACGCAGCTTTAGGGCCAACCCCCTTCACTTTCAGCCGTTGGGAAACAACACAAAAAGCTTTTTCGTATCCTTGAAAAGCTGCAGCATCTATTAACATACACACAATGTAATCTATACTGTACATTTACTGCCAGATTGACAGCTTAATGCTAACTTTCCTCTGCTGGACTTGCATTGACTGTCACTTTTATACTGCTCACTCAAAAAAAAAAACCCAAACAGGGATGAGGCGGTTCTTTTGATAACTTCCACAACTTGGAAATGTAAAAATAACTGCTCTGGTGTGTAATGAACTGAACTGAACCTGACTGCTTAATGGAACAAGTGCTCAAACAGAGATGGAGCCAGAAGGCTTTATGTTCACTTAGCTTAGCAAAAAGACTGGAAGCAGAGGAAAACAGCTAGCCTAGCTTAGCCCAAAGCTCAAAATTATGCCTGTTTGCACCTCACTACTTTTCAAATGCTTGTTTTTTAACCGAAAACAAAAATTGCCATTTTTTTACCTACCTGTTTGCTGACAAGTTAGGCAGATGTTAGTTAACTTTAGATTGGGTTTTGAATGTCAGCTAGTTGTTTTTGTCCTGCTTCCAGTCCCAACACTAAGCTAGGTCAACTGCCAATTGCCTAATTGTCTAACATTCTCTATAAAAAAAGCAGATGAGCATATTTCTAAACAATAAGCCTATGTGAATTGCTGTTAATTATTCAAGTTATTATTTTTAAAAGCTATTTCTAATAACAAACTTGATAGATTTGTTTAAGTATGTTTGTGTTGTAAATACTATTGCG
>JAQNCA010000004.1:14775211-14793709 GCA_029783725.1 Acanthurus tractus | reverse complement strand
ATTATTTTTAAAAGCTATTTCTAATAACAAACTTGATAGATTTGTTTAAGTATGTTTGTGTTGTAAATACTATTGCGAATAGTATATGTGGGTTGTTGTTGCTAAAAAGATTATTTTTTCACTTGATACTGATCACAAAATGCTTGATTTTTTTTTAATCAGAATGATAGGAAAATAATTATCCAAAAATCATTGTTTTTTGAGTGATTTCTATGTGACTCAGTATTTGGAGGAAAAAACAGGCCGTTATTGGGCCTACTCCATGCTTCACAGATGTATTTCTGTGAGCCTTTATTTAGGCACAAGTTCTACAACTAGTAAATACTTACTGAGCTACTCTATAAACACCAGCATTCCACATTAACAGCAATTTATATTGACATACCAGAGTCACAGCTGGTGGTATTCACTGACATTTCTAACTCTAAAACAGTTTCTAATCCATATTCACAGATTCGGTTTAGAGATATAATGAGCACATTGTTAAGATTTTACTTGCCAGGAGCAGAAGCAGCATTTTCCTTACACAATGACAACAATAAGCCCAGTTCCTCCAATCAAATCACAATCCCACAACTACACGCGCACACACACACACACACACACACACACACACACACAGTCAACCTTAAAACTCAATGGAAAATCTCTGTAAACCAACCACTACTGATTATTAATCAGTGCATTTACCACCATGATTCCTGAAATACACAAAAAAAAGGCTGCATTATACAGAATTTCTGCTTCACCGTGACAGCATGTGGTCAATAAAACAATGCTAATTAAGATACTTTGCTGTTTTTGGTCTCGGTGATGGGAATGAATCCTGCCTAAGCAGCAACAGAAATATGCATTATCATCATTCTCTGTGTGTGATTAGCAGATGAGCACTCATGCTTATGCTCTCCTTGGCAATTGACTACAAGAGAGATGCAGTGTGTACCAGGGAGCTGCTTAGGTGACACACAATGCCAGCAGAGAGCTCTATGGCCTCAGTCTGTGCGCTTTTTGTATCTCTCTGTGTCGTCCCTATTGCTATCAGAGCGCACAATGTCCCTTTGTGCAGGCTTATTAGCCTTCCTTGAAATCCCAAGCACCCCTCTTGAGCAGCAGTGGATTTAGGTGACTGCCCTTGCTCTGACATTGGACTGTCAGCTGGAAATAGGAACGTTTTCGGCTTCTGCAGTTTCATGAAACACGGTTATTTCTCTAGATACAAGATGACATTACAATAATGTAAAATTATAACACTCAGCTACAGGAAATCCCCTCAAAACACACACATATAAGTAAGTGACACAATTGCGACCTGCTGTTGAGAAAGTGTGAATTTAACCCGAGGCTAAAAGAGGAAGAAGGAGTCAAACATTTATGTGACCCTGTGCTTCTCCTACTTTTTGTTATATGTCAGTCAAGTCACACATTCTGGAGACGCTTTTGTACCTCAAATACTTCCAATATGTTTTCAACTACCTACACACTGGTAGGTAGCAATCAGAGCTCCCATTGCAAAAAGATCCAAAGAAAACTATTCCCAGGACATAGTCTTGTTAATGGAACACTCCTCCACAAATGAATAGCTAAAAATATAACTGAAATCACAGTGCAGATGCCATCTTTGCAGCTGTCTTCATATCTCAGTGATCTGGATTTTATTCCACTTACAAACCCTCGTATATTTATTCCCCACATATCAAAGTCCTTTTCAAACAGTGCAATTCAAGGTTTGGATTGTAAACAACTATGGCCAATTGGGGTTTTTCATAGCCAAGTGCTGATATATGATACTGATACCAATCAAAGACATTTGATGTACATTATTGTTTAATTAAGATGGTTATTTTTTACTGGGAAATGTTGTTTTATATGGAAATATGAACTGATTATTGATACAGTGTCAGTGAGTAATGGTTTCAGATTAGATTTTTAGTCATTTACAGTTGGAGAAATATTTAAACATCAAGAACAGATGATGTGGACTAAGAAAAATTAGCCAACTGGCTCACCAATTATTCGGTCTATCTTTTGCATAAACAGCACTGACTTCCAATCTTGTTTGAGTCAATTAAAAAGCACATTTGTAAAAATAATACTCGTATGTTCCTTTAAATAATTAAACTTACCTACTATTTCAGATGATTAATTATGCAGCAAGGACAAGGTGTCCAGTGTCTGGCCAAATAACTTTTGGGTATTCATTAGTTTGGCTGAACTAACCTTGGAGTTTTAAGAAGACTGCTTATTTTAAACTTTAAGATAAAAGTAACTACAACTTGCCAGTGACATGCACAGTTTTGCTATATTGTGCAACACTGATGTAGATTGATGTAGCTTCTCTGTTTTTATTTATTCCCATTTTTCTCCCTATGATGTTCCATTTGAAAGCACGTCAGATAAAGTTTAACCTTCTGATAAGTTGATCATTGCTGTGATGCAACCTTTGCAAACCTTTTTCTCCAACAAACTTTCTGCTGCATCATCACTGTTACTTCATGGCAAAAACACTGGCCAGTAAAATTATTGTGATGATTAGCAAGGCAATAATTGCAAGATAATTAGCACATTTGGCTGTGACTGAAAAAGAGCTACCACTCATTAAACATGTTCCCATATGCATTCAAAGTGTGTTTTTTTAATTTAATTTCCATGATTATTTTTGTAATTCTGTTCTGAATTGCATTGCAGTCATTATGTGCAAATCTTTGCTCTTTGTTATTATCAGCAGCAATTTGACATGTCTAACTGTTGGTCAATGTGTCCTACAAGATTCAAAATAATAATAAAAATGGTTTATCAGAGAATACAAGGATAGTCCATGAGCTTGTTGCTTGCATAGACATGAAGCCTAGTCATAGATTTATTTAAACGAAGATAAAAGTTAACTGTTGTATCCAGTGAAAATTACTCCTTTGTTTAGAAAAGTGCACTTTTGTGTAGCAGTTCATCCGGTTTGTCACACCAGCAACCCCGCCATCTAATCCTGTGGGAGAGTAATTTAGATATTAAGAGTAGGAGTAAGCATAATTTCAATGAACCCACTCAAGGAGGCCCAGGTTCATCATGTTTCAGTTGTTTTCTTGGTAATTTGATTACTTGAAAATTTAGAAACCAAGTGTTTCATCAAATTACCACAAACTGACAGAAAACCTGGAGTCATTCCAGTACAGGTACTGGTTTGTTTCCGGGCCTTTGTGCAAAATATGATAAAGCTGCCATTCACAATGTGCTGTCTCCACCATACTTGACAGGAAATCAGATGCTACACTGATCCGACAGAATAAAATTGCCCCAGGCAGTTTATCAGGCAATGTTAATCCAAGCCTCTTAAATTAGTACATCTCCAAGACTTAAACAGTCATCCCATTTAATTCTTCTCTATATTTTGGTAAATATTTCTTGACCTGGTCACTCTCATAGCTCATTATTAATTTATTGTTCTCAGGCATCGCTTTTAAAAAGACAAAACAGACAAAAATGGTTTCTGGAGTTGCATAATGAATTCCCTAAATGAAACAAAGCAGCACCCTGAAAATCATCCACTGCAAAGGAAACAATGGGAGGCCAAAAACATGCAGAGAACCAACAAGAACTGTCACCATCATAGAAGAGGTCTTATTAATCAACAACAGGAGGCCTTAGTAACGATGGGAATTTTGTTTTGTAAGGGTATAAGACTATAATTTCTATTCACTCTTTCTTCAGCATTTTCAGATAAATGCATGAGCCACTGGTTTCTTAGCAACAGACTCTGCAATGATGCGAGATTGAAGAGGAACAGCTCTGCAGTTCCACAGTGCAGGTGAAGACAAGTCGGCCAGTGTCTCCTGTTGCAGCTCTTCAAAGCCCCTCCAAGTTACAGTTATTAAGGCAACTGCATGTCATTTAACCACATGAAATAGCACCAGAATGTACATCAAAGCTAATGCAATGATCTTGAAAGGAGGACACCATAATCTGTTACGGTTTTTGACACACAGTGCATGCTTGGTAATATCAATTCACACCATTTTTCATGCACACGTCAAAGTTCAGGCCAAACATGTTGAAAACATTTTAAACAGATTCCTAAATAAACACTAAGAGGGAGTGTAGTAGTGCTTTGTTGTTTAGCTGTAAAATTTAGCTGTGGGGTTAAATTGTTCCCAGTTTAAAAATGTTGTTTTAGCCCACAGATGCAAAAACAACATCATAACCATTATAGTTTTGTTTGTATTACGAAGGATACCTGGCTGAATACAAACAATGTGACAGATATCTAGTCTTAAACATCACAGATAAGCATCAGATGTTGCATTCAGCATGTCAGAAAGCAAAGGCTTGTTTCTAATCTTTCTGCTTTGGTCCAACAATCATACAGGGAGAAAATGAGAGGAACATTTCACAGAAACACCAGTTTCTCAACCAACAGAAGCTGCAGTTGACAATAATGCAGTTCACTTGTCACGTTTGAGGACAATAAGATTGTACATTGGCCTAAAGACATGAGGCAGTATTCATAAACCTATTTGCTTTTTCAGTGTTAAATATACTGAAGAGCTAACAGTTTTATCAAATTAAAACAACAACTTTGCACTCATACTTTTTCTGAGGGTTGCAAAAGGGCATTCTGAGAAAAGTGTCACTGAAGTAAAACCAACTATTTGATGGAAAATGAATCCATAGATAAAGTAGAATTCAGCATAGAAAAATAATGATCTTACACCCCATATTCTTACAACCAGGGCTGGAGGCTGAGGGTTGTACTTTAGGTCAAATGTTAGTTCATGTTTCAGAACGTAGAAACAAGCTATTTGTCTCAAAACAGATTTGTGAATAAGAGAAGCACTAACCTTTCTGTTTATGAGAAGCGCATCTAAGGGATAACTAATAAAAGGCTCCAGTGTTGTCCTATGAAGACGGAATAAAGACGTGCCTTCATTGAGGAAATTATGCAACAATCCTAAGGTATCAAAAAGAGGGAAATCATCCTCAGAAGGTTAAACTGAGACACAACCACCAGTTGACTGCTTTCTCTCACATGGAGGAGACTCTATTTTTAATTCTTTCGTCCATGACTCTCAGATTCCATATGTTTTTCAATGTGGTGGCCATTATGTGGTGCAACGTAAGTTAAGGTAAATATCAAAATTTCAAAACATTTTTTAACAGGCAGCAAAAGCAAAACTAAAAGGTACAAAATCCTGACAAATGTTTATTAATTACTGATCTTTTTACATGTAAATAATGTCATTGATGACCCTGCAGATGTTGATAACCTTTGAGTTTTGGTATATCACCATCTTTATTGTAACCAGCTGTAGCTGCATTAAGCAATTATTGCTTTTGCAATCAATGCATGTCCCATGAATATTTGTCAATAGTATGCTGCAAGTGTATCATGTTATGTTCAGTTGCTGAATGCTATATATAAAGTGACAAAATGCTGAAATTGAAATGTCACTCAGTACACTCAAACACTAAACAATGATACTGTTGAATCTCAGTTTTTCACAGTTACCTCAACAAATATGTGCCAAAAATAAAACCTAGCCACAGTGGCTTCAATAATACTCTAAACTGTTTACCAAACACTATCACTTTCAAGGTAAAATTAAACTTCTAGCATTTTTCTTAACAGTAAAAATCAATCTTATTCAACACAACACTACCGAAGATGGTGAAAGAACCAATAGCGCAAACCTATACATTTAGACAGCTGCCATAACACTCCTCCAGACCCATGAACACTGACTTTGATGGACAGTACACTGACTGCTGTGCCATCGATTGGATACATGGGTGGGTGAATAGCAGAGAGAAACTGCTACCATCATTTAACAACGTTCACATCCGACAGTGCATCATAGTCAATCCACAAGCTGCTGTAGCTTCTCACATACTAGAAAGATCTTGTTGACAGTCACCATCTTTTTTCTTCCTGGTCAAATACAAAGATCAAGACTATATATATGGAGTTTGACAAAAAAAATATACATACACACAGAGCCGCTTTAATACAAACTTAATTAGATACATCATGCCAACTCTAGCGGTACATCATTACTGTGAGTGTGTGTCTGTCTGTGCCTCTGCATTGTTCAGGGCAATCATTGGCTCCATGTTACATGTGACTTTACATTGGTATCCTCTGCTCTACAGGCATGCGTTGAAAAATTAAGATAAAAACATATATCAGACAATCACTGGAGGTCATACTCAAGTGTGTTAGATGTAAAAAAAATCAGTATCTGCTTTGGCAAATGCCATTAAGAGGCAGAAATAATCTTTGGGAGCTAATAACAATCGTGATGCCTCTTGTGAGTGCAGTTGGACATTTTATTGTTAACACTGCAGTACATGGGGGCAATTCATTCTTTTAGCAAGACTATGAGATCGACAACGCCCCCACCTTCAAAGTGTGACTGTTGACACTGTGCTAGGCGCCCATGACAATGTGTACATAAAAGGAAGGGAAAGGAGACCCACACCTCTTAAAACAGAACACACCACCCCACCTAGCCCCCAACACTCAATGAATGAAAAGCACCAAGCGACAGAGAGAAACCCCTTGTATGATCCCCCCCCCCCCTCCTACTCACCTTCAATGGAGATTACATGCTCTCGGATCTGGTTCTGCAGGGCCAGGTCATCGATGCGCTCGATCAGGTCGTAGATTGCGTAAATGTTCGGGTGGACGGACTCGAACCGATGGATCTCAGCCCTGATGGCCGCTGAGTTGGACAACACAAACTGCGAGCCCGCTGGGCCGGGTTGGGCAGCTTGGCCTGAAACAGTCCCCGAACCGAACTGACCGGCCCCTGAGCTCGCAGACGATCCGGATCCGAACTGGGACGGGATGGACTGGGGCACTGGGACGGGAACTGCCACCGGGACCGTGCCTGGAGTGGGCATGGCTGGCTGAGACTGCTGCGAGATACCGGACATTGGGACGCTCGACTGGAAATTCATCTTGGTTTTTTTTTTTTTTTTTTTTCTTTTTGTTGTTGTTGGAGCGACTAACTGTTTTTACAACGGCAACACAAATATGCAGGCTAGAAATTGGGATTCAGGCGATGCGAACAAAAGAAGTCCGCGCGAATTGATGGTCTGAAAAACGATCGGCGCAGAAGCATCAATAGTTGGTCGCCAATTGCAACAAAACGCGGCTCTTGTTCATATTTTTAAAACTTGACTGTGATTCATTTTCCGTTACTGGCCAGATCTATCCAGGCCCCCCTTTTTTTCTGTTGCTTACAAACCCGCAATGCCTACCACTTGGACACTCCTTTATGGGCTGCACCGCTGTTTTGGTCAAACCCGTTTTCCTTAGTTGCGCTGTTTGAAGGAGACAATGGGCTAGGCTTCAGCGAGGCGCCCTGGTCCACTGCCCTGAATGCGTTGTTTCTGCGCTGAGATGAAATAGCGTTTAGTCCTCTTTGGTCCAAGTGGTCCCTGCCCAGCGCCCTCCTCCGCATGCTGAAACGTCACCCATCACGTAATTGTACTTGAGATGGGGGAGGGTGTGATTGGATTTGGTGGAGGGGGAGAAACTCGCAACGTGCACATCATTATAATAACCTACCTGACAGTTATGCAACCGCAAAAAAAAATAAAAAATTTTTGGCCACTGCAACATACAAACATAGATGCTGCAATTACACCGGGTTGTTGTTGTTATGTCTGTTGTTATGTCTCGATCAAAGCGATGCCTGGTGATTATGTCCATGTAGGCCTACAGATTCACACTTTCACACGTGCATGCACGCGCACAGACTGCAATATGAGCTTTCAGGCGACTTCTTTGCACCAAATTTTTTGTGCTTTTAAAAACTCCAAAACACAAAGTCTATGTAGCACCTTGTATTTTGAAGCAGATTATGGGTGGATGACAGGCACAACAGAGGCCAAATATTGTTTTAGAACAAGAATTACTGTAATCCAACCTCTTTACCACACACGTAGGCTACACGCATGTATTTGACAGCAACAAAATATTTATTTAATTTATTTTTTTGCATTGGGCAATGCATAAAAAGGAAGTGATACCGCTGAGCTCATTTTTTATCACCTCAAAAACATACCTAGATGACACATCTGGCAGCTTTCAGCACATTATGTGTAATCAAATATCACTGCATGTTTAAAAGGTTTTTTTTTTACATTATTGACTCTCATGTTAAAGTGTTGGGAAAATGGATAACAGAGAATCTTTCCTCATTAAAAAGGAAGATGCAGAGCCACCTGCTGGTGTGAATGCACACTACAATAACAGCTGTTCAAGGCCAGATGACTGTCACAATCAGTCAAGGTTGTGGTGTTTGTTGGTGCAGGGGAGTGGTGGTGCAAATAATGAATGATCAAACATGGCTACAGGCAAAAAGAAAGCACAAGTGTAATGTGTATGTCTGCATTATGTCACAGTTTCAGGTCAGATGACTTGACTTTTTGATACAGGCGTGGAAAAAAACTGTGCCAAGATGAAAAAGTTTCTATAAAAAATTCATTGAAATATAATGGAGGGAAAATTAAAGCATTACAGTTCCTGAACTCCCAGGCAGCCTGCGGCATTTCTCACACATTAATAATACAGAGTGAAATATCCATTTTTTATTTTTCATTCTCCTAGTGTTACAGTTGGAAACACAGCTTCAAGATTAATATTTGTTTTAGCAGAGTGATTTCAGGGATATAAATCTAGATAAGTCAGAAAAGACCTGTCTTGGCATTTTAGTTCAGTTATTTTCAAAAGACATAACAAAGTACCAATACAGTAGATATGAGTGTCACAGTACTTACTTAGGATAGTGTTTGTGAAAGTTCTATTTTCTGATAATCCATCTTTGTCTTAAGTTTTCCTAATTCATTATGTAACCAAAACTGTTATGACAGCAGGGATGATAATGCACATCTCTGCACAGCTGCAAAATGACACGTAACATTTCATTCTTTGGTACAAGTGCAACACGCCTGAACGATTATGAATTCAGTAGCAAGGACAACCTGCTGTTTTGGAGATTATGATCATTATTTATGATTTTCATGAATTAATGACCGAGCAGGCCAAGTAAACAACTTGCAACATGTCGGTGTCTTCATTTTGAGCTCAACCCAGCTCTCCAAAAGCTACTCTTAAGCTGATCAGCTGATGATGCCACTAATGACACGTTTAGAGGTAACCAAACATTATTTTCTAGAAACAGACATAACTATATATTTTTATGTAACAATGAACCACTTCTGCCACACACTGCACATCCTGCGTGTGTTATCTTCAGCCTGCTGCCACCATCTGTTGACCAAATTTGGAACTTCTCCTTCCAAACACATTATTTTGCTCATCCCGTTGCACTCCATTTTAGTGTGAACAACACTTATGAGCAACAATGATGGTTAATCTATTAGTAACTAACATGTCATGCTATATTTCATCTCACAGCAGTATTTATCTTTGATTTGCTTCAAAATAGCGTAATATCCAGATATAATTTTCTACACTTGTAGACCTTAAGCGGACTTTCATGCTCTTTTCATTTACATGATTTATGCAGTTACTTCTATAACTCAATTTCTATACGGTATGAAAATGTTGTCAATGTTATGATAGACCATTCTTTCATCCAGACACTTAGTGTAATAAGTGATTTGACACAAGAGACGCCAGCAGGGCCATTTTTGGCAAACAGCTGACTTAACAAGACTACAGTATACAAAATGGCACATGTGATCTAAGCCATTTTATTTGGCATTTATGTGTCAGAAAATGCAGGATATTCCAAATTAAACAAAATAGATTATTCAAGGCTGGATCAATACTACAGTAGTGCAGGTACAGATCCAGCTCTGTGCTGCACGTCATCCTGTCCGTCTCTCCTGCCCTTCCAGTCCCTCTCCTGCGGCCACTTTCTTTTATTGTAAAGAATAATAATGAGTTTAAGTGTGAAGTGCAAAATGACTTCTGCAACTTAAGTGTTATGTTTCCCAATTGACTCATTCGGTGTCTTGATATTCATGATCTGTGAGAGCCTCTGAGAAACGCCCTGGGTCCAGCACACTGGTGATAGCCATGAATACCAGAACAGTCAAGTTTCATTTGTACCCAGAAAGAAAGACAGAAAGAAAAGAAGGTAGAGCTGTCTGAATTATTGATCCTCGGTTTAACTCGCAGAGATGAGGAATAAATACAAATCTTAAGTCCTCGTGGCCAAAACCTTCATGTGAATCTTTACAAAGGCCTTACTATGAAGCCATCTCAGGCTGAGTATATCCTGCAACTGAACTCTGATCACATTGCTTTACTAATGACATGATGGAGCCACTTTTAAATTATTGCATAAATATCCATCAGGCACACACATTACCACAAGAAAACATCTTCCAGCAAAGTACCATACATATTGGATGACTTGATGGTGCATTGTTATTGATCAGACAGCCGCATAAAATATAATGCACATAAAGAGCTGAGCAATGGAATTAGAAGCCCCTTGAGAAATGAAAGCAAAATTTTACTTACTTCCAACTTAATTTTATTATCTTGATTACAAAGTTAAGTAGTTTTGTCCTGTTAGAACAAAAACAGACAGTGATTTCATCCCAGCTGACCAGACAATGCACATAAAGCACTATGAATATGTAGTTAAGTTTCAGAATGAAGGCTCAGTCACATGTCTGTTAAGTGATTCAGGACTTGTGCCTCCTTTCCCCTCATTGAACTCAATTTTATCATCAGTAATGTTGCACTTATTATAGTGTCTTACATGGAAAACAATGAAAACTGTTATACTAACTTTCTCATTACTATTATAATGAGTTTTCTGTCTGCATTAGTTTCTGTCCTCTCTGGTTATACATGGCCTGAGGTGTAACTCCTCTATCAAACTTTATTACAGTTTGAATATTTACAAAATAACACTTAGGCCCTCTCTAGCAATTATTTGCCTATTGTGTGTATGCTATTGTGTGTCTCGATGGAGTTCATTTGTTTATGCTTTCACACTGTTTGTGTTCTTTCTTAATGTGTCACCTGGGAAAGAGGGATTAACAAGGATTAACAAACTAAAAAGAAAAGTCTACTGACGTACAAACACAGGCAACACATGGAAAACTTCATCTATGTTCATCTATGTGATGCGAAATGAGTTCTGCTCTGCTTTGAGTAAAAATGACGGTTGACAGTCTATCTAAACTTGATGTAAATTTCACCCTGTTAACTTTGTACTCTGTAATGGAACACCAGTGTTCATAGTCGTTGCTTAGTTTCTTTTTTAAACCTCAGCTTAACAGAAGGGTCTTTTTATGTCTTATCATCTTAAATGTGGTAGTACACATATTGAAGCAGGTTGTCTGCCCTTAACACTATAGACTGGATGAACAGAGTCCTGATCGTACACTGTGTCCCTTGTGCTTGACTCACTCAAGTCACAGAGATTGTTTGAACTTTATATTCAGTCAAGAAATGCACTTACAAAGTGGAGAAAACTTGTACTGTAATTGACTATTTCCATTGTATACAACACTATACTTCTAATACATTTCAGAGACAAATATTGTACTTTCTGCTCCACTACATTTGTCAGGCAGCTATGCTTACTTGTTATTTTTCAGTTTCAGTACAATTTTCACATCCTCCTTTTTAAGTTGAAATGATGTGTCTCAAAATGTGTTGATTTTTAATGTAAATATTTCTAATAAACTTAAGGTTTACAGGGTCAATAAAATTATCCCAATTCCTCAACTAAACATACCAACTGGACGTATAGTGGAAGCTGACTCTTGCAGATGCCTGCTTCTCACACAAAACAACACAAACATGATGACTATATAGAATTTGATGCATTGCTATAGATTGAACTTCCCAACAATATGTAAAATAATCAAAATTTGCACAGTTTTAAATATTTAGCAAAACACCAAACAGTAGTATTAAGTCAAAGACTTTATGTGGATTATATTGGTAAAACAAAGACTTTTTGCAGAATGAGTACTTTTAGTTTGACACTTAAAGTACACTTGACATTTTTCTGCTGATAATACTTAAGTTCACTGATTAATAACAATTAAATAGATGCATCACAAACATCATAGACCTCAGAAATATTGATTTCTAAGAGAAAATAGGGACTTGGATGCTTAATACAAGACAAAAATACATTCATATCTCAGGGGCATCTGAATAATTTGCGTGCACAAGATGCAGCATCATTTCATGAACTAGTTGCAGAAGGAGGAGATGAGTCTCTATTGATTCTCTTTTATATTTAGGCACTCTAGCGTGCCATCCAGACACACCAGATTAACTACCATCTAAGGATGTAACCAGTGCAGTACACAGAGCTGCTTGCCTTCACAAGTAGAGGCCTCTCAGAGATCTCAGATAGCTGTGCCTTGATCAGACCAGTGACCTTGCTGGCTATTTCAGCACAGCTCTGCACTCTTCTGCCATTCATGTTCGTGTTATTAAACCATTTCAAGCACACTGAGCAAAACAAGGTCAGCCTTTTACAATACAGTTTAATAAAGTGTATCTCAAGCAAGAAAACTGAGTGATTTTTTGACTTGTTACAGATTACATCTGTGTATGCCTGGAGGATTTTTTTTTCAGTTCCAGTGCTTCCAGTATTTGATGGCAGCAGACCTGGGAGCAAGCAACTAATCATTATGCTGTGTGGTTAAGTTTCAGCTCAAATCATTTCCATATGGAAATTATTTCTTCTTTTGCATCACTCTGTTGGAGTGTTGAGAACAGCTCAGCTCTGTGGAGCCGAACCACGATTCTCTGGTAAAAGAAAAGCTTTCAATTTCCTATTCACTGTTGCACTGCTGCTCAAGGTTACAACATGAGAATGGACATTTTCTAAGGGTGACACTGACCTCTTGTGCAGTGACTTTGTGAACAGTACAAGAGGTCACTCTCAGTGGCAAATATGAGTTCCCTTTAGATTTGACTGGACTGACGTAGGATTGTGTGAGTAGTAAGAGAAAGAGAAGAAAAAATACCCCATTTGTTTCCATTTGCTATATTAGAGTTTAATTAACTACTGTAATACAGTGACCTCTAGAGGAGATCTGGATGTAAAACAACACAAGGACAAAGCGGTCTGTTCATCTAAAAGACAATAATAACACAACTAAATAATAATAAAAGAATAAGGTTACTCTGAGGCTGTGCTAATTTCATTATAGTTGCACACTTTGTAATTGTACTCTTGCTGTGCATGATAAACAGGACGAGGCATAGTTATAACCCGCCAGCTTTTGTGCCACAGATTTGTCCATTTTGACACATGAAGTACATTAAGACATTATTTTTGAGATATGGCTTTAATCTCACAATTCTCCAAAGTAGGCTATATATTAAATTCAAAAAAGTTGTAATTAGAAATAATATAGCCATAATTAATCATGAGAAACATTAAAGACTTTTTATTCAGATTCTGGACATTAACTAGTATATGGTATTTCTGAGATGCATTCAGGCTGGGATGCAAAAAGTGGGTAAAAGACAGCAGCCTATGTGTAGTTATTGATCATTAACTTAAATTTAAAAAAGGCACACAAAAAATATAGGCTTAAAGATAAAGTGTTGGCCTATTGATTGTTGGCTGGATGTCAGAGATTTTTGTTTGTGTATTTTTTCCCCCGATTACCTTCTTAACAAAAGTAAATGAAAATCAGGTGCTGCATATCAGCTCGTTTTTTAATGGATTAACTTCTGATTCATGTTTTCTTAAACATCGAGAATGATGCCCTATAAATAATGTCAGGTCATGAAAAGTTTTTGTTTAAAAAAAGTCCACTCTGATAACCCCTTAACTACATGCTCTCTGCAGCAAAATAGGATCATCCCCACACTGCAGCCTCACATTAACCACACCCCTTCTCATGTTGCAGCAAAACACTCAACAGCGTTTTCTGTTATTTTCCCAGAATACACCTGGAGGAGTACAGTGACGAACATGTATACCGATGAGAAGTTCGATGCTGTTGAGAGAGTCGAACTTTTTGAACTAGTTCAGTGGCGTTGACATCTTAATTAGTCAGTTTACTTTTTTGTCGCAGTCTAGGCTTAAAGGTCATGCAGACAACACAAACAGTGATGTTTACTGTTTTCATAAAATGTGGAACAAAAATGTTAAAGTGGATTGATTTAGAGTGTAATGTTTTAATCGTTGCCTTAGTAAAATAAATTAAATGGTGCAGAAAAGTAAAGGTTCACTTAGATTTTTGTGGCAGTTTATTACACAATACCACAAAAAATATATAATTAGGTGTAGTCCAGCTTTAAAAGTAGCTGTTTTGATTATATGTAATAATGTCAATTGAAAATGTGGAGAAGATAGCGAAATTTACGTCTGTCAATTCAGCATCATAAGTACAGCACTGACTTTCCAAAAAATGTAATTACTAACTTGACCTAGCCTGCAAAACAACTATTTTAATCTAGCTTTCAGTTTGATGTCTGTTGAACTGATCGTTTACGGACCACACATCAGCAGATGACCACAACAAAACAGACAGAGCTACTGGTAGGGTGTTAGCGTAGTTAGCTCCCTGAAATAAACAACTGGTGATTTTGTTCGCGCGTAACACCATCTCGGCTGGAGTTTGCCAAATAGGACATTTATTTTACAGCATTATGGTTTACTGGTGAAACTGACCATGGTTGTCACTTATTTAGTCTAGTTTAGTTTAGCCAACGGTAGCTAAGTGGCTTGCTAAGCTAACTCTATGTATGCCAAGCTAAAACTGGTTAGCTAGCTAGCTGAGTTGCTAGCTTGTTAGCTAGCCAATTCGCTTAGGCGAGGTGGAGACCAAGAACAGAGAGATGCGAGCAAATGAGGTATGGAAACGAAATAATTTATCTAACTTATTCAGTGTATAATATTATCCTTATACCAATATGACCCTTAGTAAGTGGTGTTGGCCATTCTGGATCATCACATCACATTTGTCAATTTCATCGACGTTAGAAGTAGCTATCCTGCGCTAGCCTGACAGCTGTGTTAGCTAATAGTCAGTTTGGCACTGTACCCATGACAAACTGGAGGCCTTGAGGTTAATAGCAACCATCAAGTGTTAGTGTTGTGTGTCTGAAAAACATGATACATAAATATTTGTACTCGGGTAACACTAAGTGACAACAGCTCTCAGAAGAACGACAGTTAATAACGGTTATTAGCTAACCAACATTCGCGTAGCTTGTGGTAGCAACTTAGCTGTTAAAGGGTTCTATATTGTCAGGCTAACAACAGTAAACAGCAATGGATTAGTAAATGCTAAACCTATTTTGTAATATTTCAATACGGTACTTCATCAGTGTAGACTCCTGGCTTGCCAGTCCCAAGGTAAATGTCAACATATGTGAATGCTCAACTTCACCAATTAGATTTGACAGTTTGGTTTTGTCTTACATTAGATCAACATATTAAATGACCTCTTACATATGAAAACACTTGATAGTAGCCTTTAACCAAAGAGATGGTGACTCAGCTACTATGCTAGTTATTCAGTAATTTAAAATTAGAAGGGCCAGTGGAAGGTGATTTCACGTTGGTCTTTTACTAAAGTTTATTAGTCATCCAAAACAATAGAACATGATAATAACACCTGTACACATGAATACACTTTATGTTGTTGCAAGAAACGCCTTTTATAATAAAAATATTAAGCCTTTGGGGTTTAATTAAATGTCAAAATCACCTTTCACCAACACTCATGCAATGATAGTAATTCACACTTTATAAAAAGTATAAAATGGAATAATCAACTTTCATTTTCATGTTTGTTTTTCACAGGGTGGCCTTTAATCACTACATGAGAAAGATAGGCAAGTGTGAAGAACCCTGGGAGATTCAACATGAAGTTGTATGTGTTCCAGGTCAACAATGGCAGCACATTGACATTTGACACCGACCTTGCTGTTCAAACGTAAGAAACTTGCATTTTACACATATGAGTCAGATATAGTGGTCAGCGCATCTTCATTTTTGTGATGACCTAAATTCAATTTTCCTTTGTTTTAGTGTACTGGAACTTAAACATGCCATCCAAGCCAAATACAAGATTGCAACTCAACATCAAGTCCTTGTTGTCAATGGAGGGGAATGTATGGCTGCAGAGAGGCGTGTCTGCAGCTACAGTGCTGGCACTGTAAGTTTAAACAATTTGTTTGTTTGTTTGCATACAATTTGTATGTGTTATGTTGTAATTTCTTATGTCTTACCATTTACTTTAGGAAACCAACCCCATATTCCTGTTCAATAAAGAGATGATCTTGTGTGACCGGGATCCAACGATCCCCAAAACCACCTTCTCAATAGAGAGTGAAATTCAGGTTAAGGTGGAGGAGTCTCTGCTAATGCCAGCTGTCTTTCACACTGTTGCCTCTCGAACACAACTCGCTCTGGTAGTTATTTATTCTTTTGATAATGTGTGTCTCTCAAGTACATCAAAAATCATTGTTAACAATCTAGTAACACTGAAATGCTCCTAACTGGCCCTGACGTTGTTAATTTTCCCTGTCCAGGAAATGTTTGAAGTTGCCAATAAACTTAGCGCTTTCTGTGAACGTTTGGTTCATGATGAACACCTTCAACATCAAGGCTGGGCTGCTATAATGGCCAATCTGGATGACTGCACTCTGTCCTATCAGAAGTTGCTCATGAAATTTGAGACTGCATACCAAAATTATCAACGCGACTTGGAAGAAATCAAGGTGAAACTGACAAAGTAAGTGTTGGTGCAGAGATGATACATAACATTTTTTACATTTCTAATGTTATTCAGTAGTTTTGAACTTGAACCATTGCATACTGTATTATTACTGATTAACACCTGCAAAATGTGTTTGCTGATTAAATAATACAACATGATTTAATAACAGTCTTGGCATAATAAAGTATGTAAAATAACAACACAATGAATACATATAGTCATATATTTCTGTTAAAAGATGACCTGTATTAATTTAGCATTTAAATGCTCATTTTGTCATGATTGCAGGTTAGGGACAGCAGTTTCTGTAATGGCCAGGATACCTCTGTTGGAATGTTTGACAAGACACAGTTACAGAGAGAGCATTGAGAAGTCCAGCTCAACCCCAGAAAAAGATTCAGATGAGACAGAGGAAGAAAAGTCCACTGACTCTGTGCTCTGCACCGCTGATGCACCGAGGCCCTCCAAGTTATCAGCAACCTTTTCTACTTCTGGTACGGCCACATGTGAACCAACCGGAGATCAGGAAACAAATGAAATGACTGACAGTGGTGGGCTTAGAGCTGCGCTTTTGGATGATGACACTCCAGAGTTGGCCAACCCGTCCTCCTTCAATGTCACACTACTAGACTGGATCAACGTGCAAGACAGACCCAATGACGTGGAATCAGTAGTGAGGAAATGCTTTGACTCCATCAATCGGGTGAGTCACAGATTTATGACTGGGTCAGATGAGTCACACTTGTATGAATAGATACATCTGTAGTGCTTTCGTAAGTTGTGGTGGAAAAATCTTTTCTGAATTGTTTCTTTCAGCTTGACCCACGGATCATTCAGCCCTTCTTGGCAGATTGTCGGGACACAATAGCCAAGTTAGATAATCAAAACATGAAAGCCATCAAGGGGCTTGAGGATAGGTTGTATGCTCTAGACCAAATGATTGCAAGCTGCAAGAAGTTGGTGAATGAACAGAAAGAACTTGCTCAGGTAGGTGGAGTAAGAGACAAAACTTTACTAAATGCTCTGTCTTCAAGGTTTCGTTCATTTTGCTCACGTTATCTCTTACAGGGATTTTTGGCCAATCAGAAGCGGGCTGAAAACCTGAAGGATACATCTGTTCTGCCTGACTTGTGTTTAAGTCACACCAACCAGCTTATGATCATGCTGAACAACCACAGGAAGCTGCTTGACATCAAAAAGAAGTGCACTACTGCCAAACAAGAACTTGCAAACAACCTTCAAGTCCGACTCAAGTAAAATTGAAAACAACTTCCCAAATACTCACAACATATTTATCTTTTTTTTTTATATAGTGTTTTTGACTTGTCCTAATAAATTTAGGTCTACTTGTTATAAAAATGTCAAAATCAAGAGAGTCTTGTGTGCAGCTAACAGTGTTGATGATTTTGCATTAGATGGTGCTGCTACGTGATGCTTCATGCAGACCAGGATGGTGAGAAGCTTCAGGCCCTCCTCAGGCTTCTAACAGAGCTAATCGAAAGAGTGAGAGTGGTGGAGGCCCTCAGCACTGTGCCCCAGATGTACTGCCTGGCAGTGGTAGAAGTTGTCAGAAGAAAAATGTTTATGCGCCACTACAGAGAGGTCAGTGCTAAATGTGCGCTGTATAAATTAGATATTTTGGGCTGTTTTTTTATGTGTCTGTATGGTTTTATGCATGTGCAACCAAAGACAACTTTCTGCCCTTGCATATTAGAGGTAGTCAATTAAGTATTTTCTATTCTTCTATTCTATTCTTAATCCTATTACTGGACACTCATCATGTGTTCAGACCTGGTGATGCAAAGA